>PVKS010011717.1:0-55855 GCA_004027875.1 Aplodontia rufa | reverse complement strand
TTGACTTCAAATTTTTCCCAGGCCATTGATCAAAGCTCATTGCAAATGTCAGAATATGAGAAGTTCAAAAATATTCACAATGTTAGTCCCTTGGCCATATAACAGAGTCAATATTATTACAGGCGATGTTTAGTTGTTTCCACATTCTATATTTAAAGTGCTGGTGAGCTTTGAGTGTGGTGGGAGATTGATGGGAAACTAAGAGAGGCAAATGTACCAAGACAGCTCCCCTCCCAAACCTGTCACGGCCTTGCAACTGCAGCAGCCACGTGATTTGGGGGCCACATAGATGTAAATCTGCATTAGAAAAAGACTGGGGGAATCTCTTTTCTCCTTTACTAGATGGGATGAGAAGCAAGAGGGAGAAAGAGGCCAGCTGTCAGAGAACTTCTGCAGCACAGACAGCATTCGCCCTGGGCATGCTGTCCAGGAGGCACCATGTGTTAGACCAAGAACAGGAGGAATCTGAGGGTGTAGGGATGAGGGCCCAGAAGGTGAGAAGAACACTGCAATCAACTGAGATTGCACACAGGGAATTCTGAAATGTTAATAATGATGAATAACCACTCAAAACTTGCTGATCAATTACTAGTGACTAATACTTCATACTTATTGATCTGTACCAAGTTAAAGAAGCCTTAGAAAATGCAAAAGCAGAATACAATGCAAATGACTCTTTTTTTGTATTCAACTACCTTCTATCAACTTCCTGAATCACAAACTGAGCAATATGTGGACTAAACAGAGCATGGCTATAATTGCTTTAATTTTTTTAAAAATTAACTTAAATGCTTTTAGTGTAGTACCTTTCCAATTTACCCCAGTTCCTGATATTCCTTAGTCTTAGCCTTCTTGTACCCAGATATTATACTCCTGTTCACAAAAGCACTAAGTATATAAATATTAGTACAATACTACCATGTTTTAATATTTTACATACTTGCTTGATTTAAATGTACCATACCCAGCTTTTGTTTGTAATGCTTATTGTACGAGACGCCTATGACAAAAGTCAGCTTTCAACACCTTTTTTCACCATGAGAATCAGCAGTGCTACCGAGTTTGAAAGTCTCTATTGCTCAAACTCTGATCACCAGAATGTTCTGAGAAAAACATCAAAAAAACTTTGAATTTTTTTTTAGTCATTGTATCTTCAAACTTTAAGTCACCACTGGGCAGGACTCACGTTTTCTCTCCATGCATGCCGCTATAAGGCTATATCTGTGTACTCTGGCTTTTATCCCCTATGTCAGTGACCCATCACTGATGGCCAGTTCACAGCTCATTATGGACCGCAGATGTGTTCCTGAACACCTCTGTGCACCTTCAAGGCATCAGTCTTTCTGTATCAGTCCAGGCATATTTTCAATTTCCTCTCAAAGGATTCTGCTAAGAGTTAATTTTTTAGGATAAGTACATTCCAAGTAATCACAGTATAAATGATGACTGTATTTCAAAGAAGGTGAATTTTCATACTCTTGATAAGTTTATTTTGACTAAATTCATGTCAAAGGAGGTTTTTAAACAGAAAATATTACCACAGAAAATTCTTAATATTTTCTGATAGTTAATTCTTTGAGAAACTGTCACATTTAGATTAGTCATCACTGTGATTATTGGGATCTGTGAATCACTGACCTAGATCAGCCCCAGAGTTCCACGCCAGGGGTGTGAGCACAGTCGAACTCCTACAGAAGTGGTTTTACCTTCCTAAACTTCAAGCTACCCCAAGGGCTTCTGGGAAATATGGAGTGGCCAAGCCTATTCCAGTCTAATGTCGGGAGCAGATAGATGCTTTTGGAGGGAAATGTCACGTTCCAAAAATTAGTCAAAAAGCCTGAGGTAGGGAGGAGCAAAATTCACTTTGTACAATTGTGACCAGGAAAGAGAATGGCTCTGAATTTGTTTTTATGTGACTGATTAAATTGCCACAAATTTAGCAACCTGAAACAACACCAGATTATCATCTCACAGTTCTGTAGGTCAGACATCTGGGCATGGCACAGCTGTATGCTCAGTGTTTGATCCACAAAGTGTTTTAGGACTCAGTTCTCATCCAGAGACTCCACCAGGGCTACTTTACCAGGGCTGTTGTCAGCTTCCTGGCTCCCTCAGATTGTTGGCAGGTTTATTTTCTTGTGGCTATATGACTGAGGTCACTGCTTTTGCTGTCAGTCAGGCATGGCTCTCAACTTCTAGATATGCACTTAGGTCCTTAGCACATGGCCCACTCTTTCGAGCCAACCGGTCAAAACCCCTCTCACATTTTGAATTTTGTTTGCTAGAAAAAGTCCACTGCCTTTTGAGAACTGATTTAATTAGGTCAGACTCACCAGGGATAATCTCTTTTTCCTAAAAATTTACTGATTTGGGACTTTAATTACATGTGCAAAATCCCTTCACAGCAGCCCATAGGCTAGTGTTAATTGAATGACTGGGAGAAGGTGTGTGTACACCAGGTGGTGGGAATCCTGGGTTCAAACAGGGAAGAAGAACCCGCAAAATATGTAATCAAGGATATCATACCAACATTTTGGTCAATAACAATGCATATACAATGGTGGTCCCATAAGATTATAATGAATGGAGCTCAAAAATTCCTATTGCTTATTGCCTAGTGATGACACAGCCATCCTGTTACTCATGTTTGTGTTGAAGGTTCTGTAAACAAACCTACTGCATAAAAAAGCAGCATATACAATTATGTATGATAGAATACATTATAAAGATACTATCTTACTGGCTTATGCATTTAACAGCATATTTTCAAATCATTAGTTTAGAATTTAATCCTTCCACGTTCAAAAAGTGCTTACTATCAAAAAGCATGCTGTTACACCAGAAATAACCTCACACATCTTGAATTTACCATGCTTTTTGATTGAACCAAGAGGCCACATTGAGTGACCTATACCTTCTGGGGTTATTCACATACACGCTATGAAGTTTACACAATGAAGAAATCACTGAATGCTGCATTTCTCAGAACATGTCCCACTGTTAGGTGATGTGTAACTTTAGATAGATAGAAACATAATCTACCTACCTAACATTTATTACAAGTAATTAGTTTACATAATTGGCAAGAGCTGGCTAGGCAGATAGTCAGGATGAGACAAACACAGGAAAGCAGGGAACCCTGAACATGAGCATAAGCATGAGCTAATATAGTTGTCCACCAGTAGAAAGGTAGAATTTCCTCTCTCTCAGAACATGCCTCTGCTCTAACGGGGAGCTCCCTACCACAAGTTGATTGAAGATTAAAATATTCGAACCTGATTTATAGATAGTTCTACATGATATGCTGGCACCTATTGGACCACTCTGCTTGTATGGAATGGACACCCTGGAGGAGGATTTGTCCTCCTTTACTACAAAGCACTTCGCTTGGTCATAGTTCTGTGCCTGATGCGATGACACAAATCTTTGTTCCTGAACAGTGATAGACAACCAGTCCTGATGTAATTAGCCCTTTGTAGTTGTCCACTGGCTTTAATCACACTACATGGGAGTACTCAGAGATGCCCTGGAGGATCTCCTGGAGGAATAGGCATATTCCTCATCACTTCCTTTGTGTAGGAGCAGCTCAATTTCCTTTTGGTAGTCGGGATCATCCTATCCAGCATAGGAATCCTAGTCTGGCAACCATGAATTTATAAAAATGCCAGATCCACCAAAACAATATTCTGTACTTTTTTTTCCTGGCCAAAGAAGATGCAATGGGCTAAAGCTCATGAAATTCATAGATCTCATCAAGTTTCCCATCATCCTGAAGCTGCCATGAGATAAAATGGTAGAAGGACCTTTAAAGACAACTACTGCACCTTCTAGGTGGCAATGGTTTGCAGAGCTGCACAGTTTCCTGTTGAATGTGGCATCTACCTACATACCTACATCCAATACACATTGCTTCCGCAGCTAGTGTTTACTAGTGCCTGAACCAAGGTATAAAAACAGAAATGTCTCCACTCAGTATTGCCCCTACTTGTCTGCTAATAAAAGTTTTATATCTTACCCCCACAAGCACAGGTTCTGTTAATCTAGAGGTCTTAGATCCAAAGGAAAGACTCTTCAACTGATGGACACAACAATAACATTATTAAACTGAAAGTTGAGACTTAGGCCTGGCCACTTTGTGTTCTTCATGCTTCAAAATCAGTAAAGTTGGAGGTTACAACACTGACTGAGGTTATTTACTCTGACTGTAGGGGGGAAACTGGCAAGCTACTGCACAGTGAGAATAAAGAGGAGAATAACTTGAATACTGTCAATCCCATAGATCTCTCTTCGTACTCCCATGCCCTGTGGAAAATGACCACAACCTAACGCAATTCAGGCAGACTGCTAATGTCCTTTTAGAATGAACATTTGGGTCTATCCCAGGCAAAGAATGATGACCAGCTGAGATGCTTGCTGAGGGAAAAATAATATAAAATTCGAAATGGGAAGGATATCTAAATCCCATCTACAACCATGTGATTAATTGCAGAAATGAAAACTGCAATAACTATAAGGATTTCATCCTTATTTTGACATAAAAAGACAAAACTTATTTTTGCTTTCTTTTTCTTCTTATCCTCTTATCATTTTGTATGATAGATAACTTTACTATCTCAGCTTTTTAAATTATAGAATGTCAAAGGACAAGAGTAAAACCAACCAACGACTTTGCATCCTATTTTTTTTTGTAAATGGATAGATTTTATCATGTTGGATGGAAATATAATTTTATTTTTATTGTCATTTTCATTGAACTTCAAACTCTGTTACTATAAAGATCACCATGATCCAACATCATTTAAAAGATTAAGAAAAAATTTTTAAATCTCAAAAGGATAAAAAGAATGAAAGGTAGAATTTTTTTAAAATGACAGTCAAGAAATTTTTATGAAGACCCTTTAAGAATGGAAAAGACCAATTTCATTCAATTTAACAAGATATGTATGGGTGCCCAGTTGACAAGGGGTGGACTGTGATGGCTTTTTTGATGTGTCAGCTTTGCTAGGCTTTATTCCAGTTATTCAAATACTAATTTAAGTGTTACTGTGAAGGAATTTTGTAGATGTGATTAAGTCCCTTAATAAATTCACTTTAACTAAGGGAAATTACTTTAGATAATCTGGATGAGTCTGATTCAGTCATCTGGGAGGACTTGGAATAGGAATGAAGCTTTACAGAAAAAGTAGAGATAAACTGAGAGACAGAAGAAATTCCAGCTATGTCCAACAGTTTCTGCTTGTGCCCCAGCCTTACCACATTCTTCCCTTCCTAACTCCCTGTCCTACAAGTTTCAGACTTATTTAGCTAGTTTCTACACTAGTGTAAGCTGATTCCTTATAATAAATGAACACCTATGTGTATGTGTGTATGCAAGTGTAACACCAACACAGACAACAGACAGACATCGACAGACATGGACAAATATCCTACTAGTTTGCTTTGCCTCTTGAACCCCCACTGAATAATGGGGATATCTTAGAATTCTACCTACCAAGGCTTTTTGGGGTGAGGGAATACATTAAGGTCAATCACTAGAATCACATCAATCACTAGAATCAGAACTGGAGGATCCAAGCCTGAGGTTAGGATTTACCATGAAAGCATTATCTCTGGTCAAATCACTTAACCTCTTTGAGCTTCACTTATTTCTTCTATATCTCAGGAATCTAACTGCAAAGTTGTGAGTATCAGGTAAGAAAAATAAACACAAAAATATCCTACTATATGTTTTGCCATTTTGGCTAAGAACGTTCATGTTGTTCATACTAATCTGCTTGCTGGAGATGAGTAAAATTGAATTTGACTTGAATTTGGAGGAGTTCTATGACATGGCTATGGGATGCTTTGGATAGATTAATTGTTGCCAGGGGATTTGGAATATGAGATCAGAAACATTGATACCTCAGCTTTTCAGAGAGACAAAATTAATGACAACTTTGAAATTATCTTTGCAGAAATGCCATGATTTTACTACATTTCATGTTTATTTAGCTTTCATAATATGCATGATGCTATTATTAAAATGAGATTACCTATGGAAAGACAAGACAAAAGACAAATTTTTCCTATTCCTCTACCATTTAGCGAAGCTACACAAAGACAGCCTTCCATTCTATCATATGTGAGATCATATTCCTCTAGGAAATTCAAAGCAAACCACCTGGACCACAAATGATCACAATGCAACAAGCACACAATACCATTCCCAGACCAACTCATCTCTGGAGTCTGTTATTGGCATGGAGAATTTCAGTGGACCTACTGAGTGACAACAGCACATTGCTGGTACTTGCTTGACTCTTTAACAGACCTAAATATATTATTATTCTGAGATCATTTAAAAAAGACTCATTAACTTCTTTCAGGTGAGCCTCAATGTTCTATACAACAGTCCATCAAGCAATCTATCACACTCTTGAATGCCTCATAGACATGGACTGTAGAAATAAGTCCCATTTTGGGTTAACTGGAGCACAAAGAATGAAAAATGTGTTCAAATTTGAGCTCAACAAAATAAGATGCTCTACTTCAAATAAATAACCCAGATGTAAAAATTGAGTTGTAATGTATAGGGTACCATTTTTATTTTAAGCACCATTTTGGGTAAAATTTCACTTTTATCATCATTGACACTTAGAAGGTCCAAATAAAATTATTGTAATTTATGTTAAAATTTATCTTGATAATTCCAGGAAGTATTCTTTTAATTGTTACATCAGTGTGGAATTTTAATTTTAATTGAATTATCATTCAAAATCTTTCATAACACAATCATGATGAAAGGTATTATATTTCTTCATTACTATGTTTTCCAGAAACATGAATCCCTACAAGGATTTGGATATCAATTTAGATGACTAGACCCCTTGTAATGATTTAGCCTAGAGAAACTTGAGTTGTCTAGTTAAATCACTTCCCATCCACATAACCGTAAATTAGATCCATACTCTGTAGAGAGCAAGATGACCTTAGCAAAATTAGCTTGATGACTTTTTCAAACTTAGGATAAAATTATGTAATATGTCCATTTGGATAAAATTTTCATAAATGCATTTGAGAGGAACAGTGCTGTATTAAAATGTTAAAACATCAAACAAATGCAAAACATATAAAACTTCATAGATAACCAACTAATTAACAATAAGATTTAATCTTACAATAATCCTGTTTGCCTGGATATACCAAGACAAGAAGTACTATGTGGAGCAGTAAGAAGACTAAAATGATTTGCATAAAATGAGGACAACAAAGGCCTTTATTGAGCGACTGACACACTCTAAATGAGTCATGCTTTTTAATGTCCTTCAAATGTGTACATCCAATTCAAATTCACCATTGAACTGCAAACTCTTACTGGGAAAATCACCATGACCCAACCAGATAATTTAAAAGATTAAGAATAAAATTTGAAAAATCTCAAAAGATATAAAAAGAAAGGTGGAGATTTTTAAAAATGACAGACTAGAAAATATTATGAAGAGTCCTTAATTGAGAAGAGGAAATATCAAGTTTCTTCAGATAAGGCAATAATTTTGAATCTTAGATGTTCTCCACTCTTCAAATAAAAGCAGGTCAGCAATCCTAGTGGATAGTTAGAGTTGGTGTCAATTCTATCAAATTCCAGATGAGACTTTTTGCCAGTTTGGGAGCTGAGGGAATCTATTATCTCAGACCACAAAGGGTTTCCGAAAAAGATAGAGGGAAATGGAAATTCAACACTGGTAAAGGAAATCAGCAAATAAATTACAAAAACTGTCCATTTGCCTGTCCCTTTTAATCTTAATGTCGTATTCAAACTATTGGGCATGTAACTGAATATCTCAACTGTACCTGAAGAAATAATGGAGCGTGTCTCTGCAGTAAAACAGAACGGCACTAAACTGATGAGTTTAACCCAGCAGAAAGAGCGGCTGTAAACATGACAAATGCCTGCTATTGATTTCAGGTTTAATTACTCTGTGCAGCACTGACAAAGCCCATCAGATGTTGTTGTGAAGTGTAAATGGAACAGACCACACTTCACTGCCCATAGGAAACTGATGGTGTCTGCAGTTCGCATTGTTTACTTTATCCTCCGTAAACTTCAGCCTTGATCAAATTAACAAGTGCTACTAACCTCCAACAAACTACAATGCACTATGGTTTTACTGCAACAGCCTTGGAACAACAGTTCAGCGGCATCTCATTGATAACAAATGTCAGTCTCCTGGAAGCTGGTGAACCTTCCACCCAAGTCCAGCGTGTGCTGACTCTGTGGCCATTGGTATCTCTTTCCGTAGTTTGAAGTGTAAGGGCTCGGATGAGTTCTTTACACTGCTTATGATTGTGGATTGATAAATAGGTGGTGCCATATGGTCTTTCCCAAAGATCTCCTATGTTATTTATTCTCTGATTTCTGGCAGTAGTTTTCCAAAAACATTTGTAAGTAACTAAAACCAACTTCAGGTTAATTGCTTTTTAGCTTTTCTCTTGTCCCTCTCTCTCTTTTTTTTTTCAGATATATAAGCTATTTGTATTTTTTATCTGATTCAATTAAATTCAAGTTTTTGAAAGTAGTATTTGACTGAAGGATGTTTCTGAAACAACTGATAATTCACAATATTTGCAAAAGAAATTTTGTCTTAAACGGGAGTTTACCTGGTTGACCTGTTATTGGCTTTTCTCCACAAGGCTGTGTCAGAATTTCCTGTTTTATCATCAAACTATCAAGAGTGTACTAAATGTTTATATTTCTAAATCTTTGTGCAAACAAGTAAACAATGAAATGAGGGTATCGTTAGAATTGGTATTGGGCTCAGGATCTGCCAAAGCTGGAGATGTCCGAGACACTGTCTTCATGTCATCCTTAGTTCACGCCTTGGGTCAGCTGAACCCTCATACCCCACCTGCACACATTAGCTGGATGATACTGTTGACCTGAATCCCATTACCTGTTGCCAGGATTTTTTTTTCCTAGCACAATGGCAAGTTTCTACTTCCCAATTTATACTCCCAGTCTGGTAGTCCTCAATTTTTCATTCTTTCTTTCCTTTGTAATCTTCAAACTCTGAAATCCTCACATTTTGCCCTAGGTTTTGCATGATTTAATACACTTCAGAACAAACACAGTAGTTACTACATACAAGGGAGATTTAAAATACATAGTAAGAAACATTGGAAACCAACTCAGCAAAATTTTTAATAAGTATTTTTAGGTTTTTAGCTGAAGATAATGTAATCAGTAACTTAATTGACTATAAAGGACAGTTTAAAGATAAAAAGAATATTGATGATAATCTTAAAAACATATAGATAACCTCATATATGCCTGAACATTTATCAAAAAAATTAAGTGGTACAAAACCTTTTCTTAAAAATGTCTTTTTAGGGGGCTGGAGCAGTGGCTCAACAGTTACGGCGCTTGCCTGGCATGCGCAAGTACACGAGTTTAAACCCCACCACCCATGTACACAACTGTCAGAGTAATGAAAGCCATGTGAAAAACTCAATAAAAACTGATTCTCTCTCTTGCTCTCTCACTGTCCTCTCTTAAAAAAAAAATGTCTTTTTAGTCCCTATCAAGATACCAATGACATTCTTCAGCGATATAGAAAAAGCAATTCTCAAATTCATATGAAATAACAGAAGACCCAGAATAGCCAAAACATTACTCAGCAAGAAAGAGGAAGCAGGAGGTATCATAATTCCTGACCTGAGATTATACTATAGCGCTATAGTAACAAAAACAGTGTGGTATTGGTATCAAAACAGAATTGAAAACCAATGGAACAGAAGATTCTGAGACAAACACACAAATCTTTAACCATCTGATATTTGATAAAAGGGGCAAAAGCATAGTTGTGGAAGAGGGACAGCCTGTTCAACAATTGGTGTTGGGCAAACTGGACAGCCATATGCAGACAACTGAAATTGGATCCTTACCTCTGTCTCTGCACAAAAATCAAATCAAAATGGTTCAAGGATCTGGAAATTAAACCAGCAACTTTACAATTGCTTGAAGAAAAAGTAGGATCAACACTACATGACATAGGGGTTGACACTGTCTTCCTTAACAATAGTGCAAACATTAAAGCCAAGAATAAATGAGTGGGATGCCATTAAACTAAAAAGTTTCTGCACAGCTAAAGATTTAGTCAAGAGTCTCAAGAGAGAACCTACAGAATGGGAGAAAAAATTTGCCTGGTACACCTCAGACAGAGGGCTAATATTCAGAATATACAAAGAACTCAACAAATTAAACATTAAAATCACAAATAATCTAATTAATAAATGGGCTAGGAACTACATAGAAATCTCTCAATGGAGGAAGTCCAAAAAGCCCATAAACATATGAGAAAATGCTCTACATCACTAACAATCAGAGAAATGCAAATCAAAACTTCACTGAGATTCCACCTCACTCCTGTCAGAGGGGCAAAAATGAAGAATATGAACAATGACAGAAGGCTGGAGGGGCTGTTGGAAGAGAGGAACACTAACACCCTGTTGGTAGGACTCAAAACTGGTACAGCCACTCTGGACTGCAGTGTGGAGACTCCTCAAAAAACTAGGGCTGGAACCACCTATGACCCAGTTATCCCACTCCTGGATATTTTCCCAAAAGAGCTAGAATAGGCATATTATAGAGATATTGCTTCATCAATGTTTATAGCAGCTCAATTTTCTATAGCTAGACTATGGAACCAACCCAGATACCCCTAATTTGACAAGTGGATTAAAAAACTTTGGTACATATATACAATGGAATTCTACTCTGCTATTAGAGAAAACAATATCATGGCATTTGCAGCCAAATGGATGGAGATGAAAAAAAATTATGCTAAGTGAAATATCCCAAACTCAGAGACTCAAGGGCTGAATGTTTTTTCTCATTTGTGTAATCTAGAATACAATCGGAAACAGACTGAAAGCTGGCTAAGCTAATAATAACTTCAACATGAATGAATTTTACACAAGCAGGGGGAACCTTGCCTATGAGGGGGATGAAGGGAGGGTGGCAGAGAGGGGGGAGGGAATTGGAGGGACATCAAGGCAGCTGGAGGGAGGATGTATAGGGGCATCAACCCAGTGGGGAACTTGCGACTTCCATGAGAAGTCCAGCTAACACAGGGGTTAAGTAGGGGGAAACATGGAATCGAGGAGAGCCCAAGGGGGAGATCACGGAATTGCATCAGCCTTGGCTTGCTCTGTCATTATACATTTGTTCTTGATTGTATGACAATTTCCTCCTAGTGTTCAAGACTATTTCCCCAAAGTTTCCTCAATACGAAATATTTCAACTCGTTATGTTATTCTGGAAGTAATACAGTCCCCCCACCCAAAATGTTGTCCAGGTTTATCTTCTCTGATTGCCAACATTGATGCCAAACATCTTCTCTTATGTTATTGGTCCTTTGCATTTCCTCTGCTGTGAATTACCTGCTCATATTTGTTATTTTCTCATTAATCTGTAAGAGTTCTTCATGTAATAGAAATATCAAGTCATTGTTTTATATGCATAATAAATATTTTCTTTTAGAAAAAAATAAATAAAAGGAAAGGTAGAAGTGACGCTACCTTTCTCTCTTCATCCTGTTGACTATAAATGTGATGGTAGGAGCTACAGCAGGTATATGGCAACCAGGAGTAAAAAACTATTTGAGGCAACATCAGCAACTGCTTACTTTCAGATTCTTGTATTAAAAGACAAAAATATTTGTTTAAACATCTGAAACCTTACTATGAGTAGCAGTAGAAAGCATTTTGTAATCAATATAACACTATTTTAAATGGTTTTTGTAGGGCTGGAGCAGTGGCTCAGCAGTTACAGTATTTGCCTAGCATGTGCAAAGACTCGGGTTTGAACCCCAGCACCATGTACACAACAAAGTGTTGGAGCAATGAAAGCCACATGAAAAACTAAATATATTTGTTTCTCTCTTTCTTACTGTCCCTGTCTCTCTTTTTTAAAAAAATGGTATTTGTAAATTTTGCATAATAATATTTTCATAATCTAATATTGTTGAAAAGGCAGGGAATGTTTGTCCATGTAGGGATATTCCCACTGAATCATCCTTTCTCACTAAAATACCTACAGAAGAAAATACAAAAAAAAATGTCTTTTTATGTCCTCAAGTTAAAGAAAACTATAAGTTCATTCATTTCAAAGTATTTATTGTGCACCTCCTCTGGCTGCAAGGTGCTAGTTACCCAGTGGTGAAGAAAATAGATTTTACCTTTAGTGGGAGAAAAAAAAATGACTGGAATAATATAATATAATAATAATAATATAATACTGGAATATTATAGCCAGTGTCAGTAAGCGGAGTGCTGTAGAGGAAAGGTAAAGGGAGCAACCGCTATCTGGGAAAGAATGCCTGTTTTAGATCTGGAGGGCTGGGATTTTCTCTGAGCAGGAAGCACTAAAGCAGATTCCTGAAACTTAGTAGAGGCATCCAGGAGAGGGAGTGCATGAGCAAAAGCAGTCAGGGGCGAGCTGAAAAACAAATGATTTACTACCAGGAGTATAATGTACCTGGAGTACAGCCAACAAGGCAGGTAGAGGCCTGAGGTATGCGGGGAAGGTGGACACTGATGGGTCATATAGGAAGCATCAAGAAATTTAGATTCCATGTTCCCAAAAACCCAGGGAAGCCTGCAAAGTTTGCTTAGCACCAAAGATCCAGACAGGTTTTTGTTTATTTGACTTAAGTCCATGCAAATTACTTTGTAAACAACTCCAGATTTACAAGAGACAGGTGTGAATGTAGCAAAAAATTAGAAGGCAGGTTCGAGCAAAGGATGGTGAGAGCTTGCTCTGGACTGTGGTTGTAGAGATACATGGATTCCAGAAAGTGCTGGGAGGAAATCAGGATATTTATATACACGTCTACATGTATATTTATAAATTAACTGCATATATTATGTAGAATATATTTAGCATATTTAGCATATATATTTAGTATGTATTCAATATGTACATGCATATATGCTAAATATATTTATAATATATGTAAATATACTGAATATATTTATAATACATTTAATATGTATATATACATAATGTGCACTTATACATGTTGTATGTTTTATACACACACATGTTAATATATACATGTGTAATGCATATATTAAGATATATACATGCTAAATATATAACGCATACTTATATGTGTGTGCATAAAATAGTAAAGGTGCTTTTATTTTAGAATTCTTTACCTCTATGTGTTGAAATCTTTAGTTATTTTAAAAATAATTGTTCTTGTTAGAGTGGCAAAAATGAAAAATA
Organism: Aplodontia rufa; assembly: GCA_004027875.1. Classification (NCBI taxonomy): domain Eukaryota; kingdom Metazoa; phylum Chordata; class Mammalia; order Rodentia; family Aplodontiidae; genus Aplodontia; species Aplodontia rufa. The sequence goes on along the minus strand of PVKS010011717.1, from coordinate 42,588 downwards.
CAAACGATGACAGATGCTGGAGGGGCTGTAGAAAAAGAGGAACACTACTACACTGCTGGTGGGACTGCAAACTGGTTCAGCCACTATGGAAAGCAGTCTGGAGAATCCTCAAAAAATTAAGGATGGAACCACCTTATGACCCAGCTACCCCACTCCTGGGAATTTTCCCAAAAGACTTAGAATCAGCATATTATAGCGATGTGGCTTCATCAATGTTTTTAGCAGCTCAATTTACTATAGCTAGGTTATGGAACCAACCCAGATGCCCCTCACTTGACGAGTGGATACAAAAGCTTTGGTACATATATACTATGGAATACTACTCGGCCATTAGAGAGGATGATATTATGGCTTTTGAAATCAAATGGATGGAGATGGACAGAATTATGCTTAGTGAAGTCTCCCAATCTCTGAGACTCAAGGGCCAAATGGTTTCTCTCATCTGTTGATGCTAACATATATGGGGAAGCAGTAGGGCTGACGGCTAACTTAACAAAACTGCAAATTGAATGACTTTCAGAGCATTAGGGGGATAGCTCTATAGGATACTTGGAGGTGTAGGGAGGAGGAGGGGAGAGGTTATATGAAGAACTCATAGGAGTCTGGAGATTGGGAAGATGGGGGAACCATCCCAGAAGCCGATGTCATTCTTCCACGAACTACCCATTTAACACATGAGTTCTTCTGGGGGAAACTGCAATAGGTAAATTCCAAGGTGGTTATCCATGATCTGGTTTTTCCCCTTGATAACAAAGTTTATATCCATTGGTTGCTAATGTTTTGATAATGTTTCCCCCTCAACTGTATTTCTATATTCTTCTAATAAAAAAAAATTATTCTCATGTACACTTTCTAAATATATGGATCCACTATGGATTCCTCAAATGTTAGTGGGGCTCACTCTCTCAGCAGCACTAAAAACCACAGTGTATCTAAAAAGAGTTATAGACTGGTTTAGTTAAAAGTGTTATGCCTGTTAGAGTTCAGACTACATGTCTAGACTTTATTCTTAAAGGCCAGAGCCCCATAATAGATTGATTTTTTAGGTGATCACTTTGCAATTTTCACAGTGGAGAGGAAAAGGAAATCTTGGGTGCTGTCTACAAATTAGTTGTCAGGTAGAGGAAGAGACCTCAGACCATCCTATCTGCTCTAACTGAACCCCTCAGCTCAGGACTCTGGATCAAGGACTTGGAGCAGAGAAGTGATACCCAGAGATAGATAGCCCAAGACAAAAAGTGCCCTACAGCCTCCAACCTATTTAAAAGTAGGGCAGTCATGAATTTCAAACCAATTCAGATTGATTTAGAAAAAAACACATAAGCCTGAAATCCAAATCTCCTTAAGTCTGGTCTTAACCACACAGGAAGAATGTGGATCCAGCTTCTGACTTTGAATAGAGGAAGTTTTCAACTTTTCTGTTCTAATTAATTACTGCATTCCTTTCAGTTAGTACATAAACAACATGTCTACACTTTGAAATTGTTGATCCTTGGCATTTTAAGTGAGAAGAAGTACATATGGTTATTAAAATAATAAAATCATGTCCTAGTATGTAATTTTAATGCTTTCTAATTAATCAGTGAATGTCTGAGAACTGAATTCTTCTCTCAAAGAGTCACAGATCCCCCTAAGAGAAAAATTAGAAGACCTGAACACCAGATTATATGATGATTTGTAGAAAGACTAGAAGAGTTTTACACTTTTCTTATTAAAGCACCCAATTATTTTCTCTAAAATACTTACCACTTACAAGCCACAAAGACCTAAACTTCCTGGGGCATCCAGGCCACCAGCATGTAGGAATAAATCAGTCAAGAATCCAGTCCTCACGCAGCTTATTAAGAATCCTGGGCACATTAATTTAACACTGTCCTTTTATTTAATTACTTTCCTTCAAATTACTGAATTGAGATGTCCAGAACTGTGATCGAATAGAAGGCAAAGTCTCCCACGAAGGCTTTGGAAGTCATGATCTCTCTATCTAGAGAAAAATCAGTGACTAACATTTTGCCCCGCACCAGGGACTGCATCACATAATCTGTCACTGTCCAAATACAATTTTCTTTTTTTGTAAATGAGTCAGTCTCAAACCTCTGATTGCGCCATTTCAAATGCAAATAATTCTGTTCCAACTGCCTCTTTACATTAGCTAAATGAAGTCATCAGTAACCAAAATTGGAGAAAATCTTAACACAACTGCCGTAAACAACTTTTAAAGTTTTATATCCCACAAGAATGAAACCGTTATGAGATAGTTAAGATTCATTCGAGATATCCACCCCTGATATAAGTCATATTCAAAAACAATAATACTTTCCCCCATAACCAATAGTGGCCAGAGCAAATTATAATCAAAGATAGATTTCTTGGAGGGTGATGATACCATTAGATTTAAGGAATTAAAAATACATGAAACTTTTGAGTTAATGAACAGGGTCCTTAACTGCTCATTTAATTCAAACAGCTGTTTGTTAATGCCCTAAGCAGTGTCATAAACTGTGAAAATACTGTTGAGTGCAAGACACTAGTTAATGCTATAAAGCAACACATGCTCTAATATTAAAAGGATTTAATGGGATTAATAGAGAATAAAACATTAACTCCCTATTATGATGTTTTAGAACCCAAGGGCAAATTCTGGCTAAAAAGGACTCTGGTTCTAAAACCACAAAAAAGTAAACTCCAGCACTGTACAGCAAATCATGGCAATTTTATGCCCTTGAAAAAAAGTGGAACCCTGATAAGATCACATCTGTTCCAATCACATACTGGATAAAATCACTGTTTACTAAAGTCCTAAATAACTAAAAATGTGGAACCCCAACAGGATCCCATCTGTTAATGCTACAACTTGGATATGGTCCCATTAGAAAAATTCCATATAATAATGTTCCAGCATAAAATAGTGAAGAATTTGGATTTAATTTCATCAATTTTGTCTATAGACCTATATTCTGATTTCCTGCAAATATACTACTATGTGATCTATAATACATTTTCTTATGGGTAGTTGCTACAATTTTTATAGATACAGTCAAGACTGATTTGAAATAACACATTTCAGTCTTTTTCCATGAATTTCAGGAATTTTAAGTCAATTTTCACACTGTATTTCAGTCCTTATATTGAAATGGGGATGATTTTCATAGGATACCCATTATTTAGTGCACTTTTATAATAGAAAAAATTAGCAATGTTCCTTTTAGACGTTTTAGCTGTTTGCAAGAACATAAAGAATTTCAGTTCTGGATTAAATATACAGTTTCACAACTCACAGAGAAAGGCATTTGTATGTAATACTCTTTTAGTTGTGTAATAGTTAACTCTAAGTCTAGCTAAATTTCACTCAAGAAAAACTTAAATTTTAAGAAAGTTGTAAACACGCAGGATAGTAAATCAACATATAAAAATTAATAGCATTTCTATACACCAATAATGAATTTGCTGAAAAAGAAAACAGGAAAACCATTGTAATAACCTCAAAAAATAAATACACAAAATCCTAAGAATAAATTTAACCCAAGAATTGAAAGATCTCTACAATGAAAGCTACTGAACACTGAGAAACTTAAGAGAAACTTAAGAAGACACTATGAGATGAAAATACCTCCCATGTTCATGGATAGGCAGAATTAAAATTTTCAAAATGGCCATATTACCAAAAGCAATCTAGAGAGACAATGCAATTCCCATGAAAATATCAATGAAATTCTTAATAGAACTAGAAAGAATTCTCCTAAAATTCATTTTGAAGAATAAAAGACCCAGGATAGCCAAAGCAATTCTAAGGGAAAAAAATTTTTTTATACTATAGAGCTATAGCAAACAAAAACTGCATGGTACTGGCATAAAAACAGGCACACATACCAAATGGAACAAAGTAGAAATCATAGAGATAGACCCACACAGATGCAGTCATCTAATTTTAGACAAAGTTCCCAAAAATATGCAGTAGAGAAAAGAGAGTCGTTTTAACAAATGGTACTGGGAAAACTAGATATCCATATGTATATTTCTCAGGATGCACAAAACATCAACTCAAAATGGATCTAAGACCTAGGAATTACACCAGAACTCCGTAACTCCTAGAAAAAAATGAGAATTAACACTCCAACATACAGGTGCAGCCCATGACTTTCTCAATAGGACCCCTAAGGCTCAGGAAATAATGGCAGAGCTGATAAATAGAATGGCATAAAGTTAGAAAGCTTCTGTACATCAAAGGGAACAATTAATAATGTGAACAAAGAACCTACAGAATGGGAGAAAGTGTCTGCTAGCTACTTCTCTAACAGAGGATTCATATCCAGAGCATATAAAGAACTAAAACCTTTCAGCGCCAAGAAAAAAAAATAATAATGAACTAGACTTCTCAAAAGAAGAAATACAAATGACCAACAAATAACCGAAAAAATGTTCAAATCTTTAGCAGTTAGAAAAATGAAAATAAAAACTACACTGAAATTTCATCTCACTTCAGTTAGAATGGCAGTCATCAAGAATACAAGCAATAGTAAATGATGGAGAAGACGTGGTGGAGAAGAAACACTTTTACACTCTTGGTGGGATTTCAAGTTAGTACAGCCACTATGGGAATCAGTATGGAGCTTCCTTAAAAGACTAGGAATGGGAGGAATCACCATATGACCCCCAAACCAATCACTCGTATTTATCCTTAAGAACTAAAATCATTGTACTACAGCCATACATGCATACCCATGTTTATATAGCAGCACAATTCACAACTGCCAAATTATGGAACTAGCCTAGGTGTTCATCAGTGGATCACTAGATAAAGAAAATGTGGCATACACACACACTCGAGTTTTATTCAATCCTAGAGAAGAATTAAATTGTGTCATTCGTAAAAAAATGGAAAGAACTTGAGAGTATCCTGTTAAGTGAAATAAGTCAAACTCAGAAAGTCAAGGATTGTTACGTTTTTTCCCATATGTGAAGCTAGAGGGAAAAAAAAAGAAAGGAAGTGATCTCATGAAAATCAAAGGGAAGTGGTAGAGTAGAGGAAAGGGACCAGGGAGAGGGGGGAGGAGGAGTGGGAAAGGAGAAACACTGGAGAACAATATTTATCCAGTTATATTTTATTATGTGCATGTAACAACAGATCCAGCTATTATGTATAATTATAATGTACCAATAAAAATTTGGAAAAAAGAAAATAAAAGTTGTAAGCTTAAGCGTATGGTCATTATTAAAAACTGAGGATTGGTGAATAAAAGAAAATTTTAAAATAGCTTTGGTGAGACTGATGAGATGAAGTAATTTAAAATGTCTTTGAGACCAGATTATAGCAGATTATAATTCTTAGAATATACTCTTTCAGCCATTATAATATTTTAATTTTCTTATAATACTGTGAAAATGTCGATTTTCAGAATTTTCTTAGGAGCAAACATTTAAGAAATACTATGTCCATTTTATTGTAAACTTATCACATGATAGGCTCCAGGCTAAATCATTGTAAGTACAGTTTAATACCAAAAATGCACAATACATACCACTGTTATGCCAATTTTACAGATGAGGAAACTGAAATTTAGAAAGGTAAATACCCCAGGTTATTCAGCTGGTACATGATAGAATCAGGACTACATTCCAGCAGGGTCTGATCGTACTGCTCATGTTCATACCCAGGCTGCTGTGCTGCCCCAGAAATGCACACTTTCTCTTGAAGGGCTTCGTATTAGGTAAGTTAATATTCTTCCTCTTTTCAATCTATTCTTTAAACTGTGCGTTTACTTTCATTGGCCAAAATTGAGTTATACAATTGACCAAAATTTCCCTTTACCTTGGCTGTCAGTAAATTTGAAACTAAATTTATTTAAACACTTATTCAACATTGATGTAACTGGAGTAAGGAAGGCACTAATAATAAGGTAGGTTGCTTTTTTTTCCACTTCAGGGTGCTATGCCCTTTAGTAGGTGTAAGACAGGATTAGAATTTGTCCGTTATGTAAGGGAGCTGAGTGTGGAGTTCTGAGCTAATGGGAGCCATATTTCCAAATTATTCCATCATCGATGCTTTATTGAATGACATTTTAATGATAGAATTAATGATGATTAATTTTCTATCTGAAAATATTCAAGAGAAAGTTAAAAGGTCATTTAAACTATCGATTACTATAGGTGCTCTCACTATAATTCCAGCATTAAGTCAGTCACGTGCAATGCAATATTAAAATGATTTCTTGCAAATAACTTCATTAACTAAGAAAAAATTTAATTTAGAATATTTGAACATTGAGCAATTATGAACCTATCAATAAAAACAATAAAAATATTATGTCTAAAGAAACTACAAATATTTTGAAATTATGTATACAATGCCTTAAAACAATAATACAAGGCATAGCTATTTTAAATTATATACTTACCCATCAAACTATGCATTTCTTATAGAATTTAAGCATTAAGAAAATATTTGATGCACGGAATGATTATTTCAGATAAATGAGCACAAACTGGGTAAACTTGTCCTAGCACAAATTTGCAGGAGTTACTTAGCTTCAGTGAGCTTCGTTTTTTTGTCTTTTGTTTTTTTAACTGCAAGCAAGAGTACAAAATGGAAAACCACATTGACCAGAATGACCCAGCTATAACAAACCTCTTAATATGTTGCACAGCTGTACTCAGAACCTTTACAAATACTCACTTTCTCTATATTCCTGTATATTCTATGCTTCCTTTGGAAGGAAGGAGCATTATAGAATTCTTCAAATTTTCTTTTTTTTTAAGGTTGCCACAAAATGCAAAGCTGAATCTATTAATTTGCGCTACTCATGGAACCAGGATGATTTTTCTTTTTCTGGAATTGTTTCTGGTTCCATTTTTTAAATGACTATTTCACAACTGCCCCCATCTCATCTATGCCTCAATTGTGGGTCCCTAACAATGTTAGGGCAATTATAGGTGTGAAGCAAGGATGACTTTCATTGAACTGTTCTATTTCAAAAGAACAGAATCTAAAGAGTGAAATTGTTTCCTGTGGAAATATCTCCAGATTTTAAAAATAAAAACATCTTAAGGTAAAATTAATTGGCTATGCATCCTTTTGAAATGTTTGAGTTACACATGACTTTTCAAGAATGTGATGGCTCGGGGCTGGAGCAGTGGCTTGGTGGTTGCGGTGGTTGCCTGGCAAGTGCGAGTACACGGGTTCAAACCCCACCACCATGTACATAACTAAGTTTCAGAGCAAGGAAAGCCATGTGAAAAACTCAATAAAAAAATTATTCTCTCGATTCTCTCTCTCTCTCACTCTCAAAACAAAAAATGTGATGGCTCCAAGTATGTCGTCTTAGATAAGAGAGAGTGTGAGCTCATGGAAAGCAAGCTCATTGGTCCATTGTTGATTAATCTTCCTGTTTCTTAAGGTGTCTTTCATTTTAGCAAATTAAACATATATCCCATTTTCTGGTAAAGATTTGTTTTTAGTAATATCTCAAATAATTAAGGAATAATTATACATGCAATATTATCCATAATTTAAATGACTTATTAATTAATGATCAAATCTAAGAAGATAATGAATAAAGAACTTAAAATTTACATAAAAGCAACTCTCATTTAAAAATGTATGAGCCTTTTTTTTCCATTTGAAAACTACTCTTTTCTCTCAATATATTGTATCTGTTTCTCTTTATTGGTAACAAAACAGCAAACACAATTTTTCTAAACAGTGTTAATAACACATCATTAACAGGGTAATTCCACAAGTAAAACCACAAATTGTACGTAAACAGTGGTGGCTTGCTGGAAAAAAATGCTTTTATAGTTTACTTCCTATTTCTTTCATTACCAATTGTAATTTGTAATGATGATGTAGTAATGTACTGGAATTAAAAAAGGAAAGAAAAACTTTACAACCGATTTCAATTCCCTAACCCTAAAAGTTGTTAAAGGCATTTTAATTTCCCAATGCAAAGGAGACCATTGTATACAAGCTTCTATTTTAAATCTAACCTTATTAAAAAAATAAAAACAACATTAAAGAAACCTATTCGCCATTTGGAGCAAGTGGAATTTATGTTAGTAACTCCAATTAACTCTAATGGGAGTTACATGAATAAATCTCAAAAGCACTGAAAAGAAAACAAAAGGAGTTTTGGTACTATGGGCAATTCAGAGGAAGCCCAGATATAATGTCATATGCCATTGAAAATACTGGTGAGCCAGGCACAGTGGCACGCACCTATAATCCCAGCTGCTTGGGAGGCTGAGGCAGAAGGATCTCAAGTTCAAAGCCAGCCTCAGCAACTTAGCAAGGCCCTATGCAAGTTAAGGAGAGCCTGTCTCAAAATAAAAAATAAAAAGCTCTGGGGATGGGGATGCGGCTCAGTGGTTAAGTGCCCCAGGGTTTAATCCCTGGGGGAAGAAATAAAGAATGAAAGTGAGAAAGAGAGAGAGAGTGAGAGAGGGAGGGAGAAAGGAGAAGAAAAGAAGAAAACACTAGTGAAAAATAATAATAAATGAAAAATATATTAAACAGACAAAATTCATGTCATCATAGAATCAGTTGTACAGAAAATTATTAACCTTTAAATAGAATTTTAAAATACATTTAATATTTTTTCTGATTCTAGTTTAAATTGATAAATAGAGCCAGGTTTCAGAGAAAATATGTAGATTTGATTATGCCTAACTTTAATGCCTTCTGGGTTTTGTAGATAGGACAAAAAAAATGTTTAGTTCTAATTGCTGTAAACATATTCAGGGCATGTTGCAATGTATGGCTTAACTTTTTTTTTTTAATTGAAAATGTCACCAAATTTTTCTTGGATCAGTTTCTACAAGAAGCATGTGAATTATCTATTACTATTTTATAAATTTTATATATTTCAGTGATTACAGAGTCTATTAATAATGTGCCCACTTTGCCCAGGTGAGCCATGTAGAAGCCTCCTCAAGTCTTCAAAGCTCCAAGTCAGACTCAAAGAAGCCACACTGCATGGGGGGTCCTTTCCTTTGCCATCTATTTCAATATGTACCTAATGACGAACAGTAGTTTTAGTTTAATTACGAACAGTGATTCCTTAAGGTGTGTCCTTAAGTATGTCAAATTTCTGAGCTTTCTTACAGTGATCAGAAAACAGCAATTCATTCTGCTTTGCATAAAAAATAAACAGACATTAAATGATAAAATATGACATAGTAAGCTTTAAATTTTTAAGAAACACTTTTGCAAAAAAAATAGCTCATGTAGTGTGGGCAAAGATAAAAATCATTTAGGGATAGGAAATGGTGATGGTTTTGCCTCTGTTAGGCAAAACCTTGTTATATTTAAATCAACTAATTTGCATGGAATTTTGAAAGAAGTGAAAAAAAAATAAAGAACATGTACCAAATGATTCAGATTCATGGGTCAAAGTTTACATCTGAAAGATAAGTTTTAAACAATAATTTTATAATACTATAAATAATTTTATAATATAGTTATAGGTCTCTAGAAATAATCTTTTCACAACATGTAAATCTATTCTTTCTACTTCTTTACATTCTACTTACATACATGGTTTTTATAAAAAAAAATCTTCCACATTTAAGGAATGTATTTTAAATGTTTTATGGAAGGTCATATGTGAGAGAATAATTTTTAAAAGGCTCTACCAAGAGATTATGCCAACGTCTGCTTCGATCTCAGGCCTGTTTCAACATGTTCTATTTACAAATGGCAGTTTTTAAAACAGTGATTACAAGCCTGAATCCTTAATTATCTCAAATGTTTTGAGAAATTTTCTAATAACGATCAGAACATTTTAATGCAATTGAGAAAAATTAATAGTAGCTACAAAATGTTAGTTGCTAGCTAGTGAAACATGTAATTTATTCCATCCACATATAAGGGTTTTCATAGCTGAGTTTTAAGAAAATGGCCTCTGCTTTCAAAACAAGATTTGTTTTTAAATCCTAGGATAGACACAACCAGAATGTCCCTTTTCTTTCCCTCCGCCCTCTTTTCCTCACCTCTTTCTTCCCTTCTAATGTTTATTAAGCAGCTAATAACTATCAGATTATATGCTCAACATTTAGGGTACAAATTTGCTCCCAGTGTAATGTATGTGGAGAAACTGAGTTTTTCCCTGTTTCTCTTTCATTAGCGAAGCAGAAGATGCCAGCACGGTTAGAGCAGTTTTGGCCTTGTGGCCTGCCCGAGAGCGGGTGCTAATTTTCACAAACGAACAGAAGACATAATCCTTTTCTTCACTTCAGGATTTGTAGTGCTTTAATCCATTATCTCGTGAGACCCAAAACTAACCTGTCCTCCTGTTGAAATATAATATTAGCAAAAAGAGAAGTATTTTGGAAAAGAATAAAATGAAAATGAATTTTTATCATTAAAATGCTTATCACTTGCCCCTACAATGCCAAATATTGGTGTGAACACCTTTATCTAAATAGAGAAATATAAAGTAAAGTTAAGATGAAGGAAAAATATTTAACATATTCACTAATGTTGCGATTAGCAATGACAAACTACCGCAAGATTAGCAGCTTATCAGACCAGAAGTAATGGTGGCTGCCTTTGTCAATATGGCAGTAGAAATGTCTACCCTTGACTTTGGGATTGCTTATTTCCCGTAGTGATACCACAAAGCAGTAGAAACACTGGAGTTCTCTAGGGCACTTGTCAGATTTTGATTTTCCCTCTGCAGGGTGAGAATGCCCAGAGTCAATCCCTTAGCCTGAGCAGCAAGCCCCTGGGGGAGGGGGTTATTAGATTTACCAATGATAGGAGGAAAACCGTGGATAGAAGATTCATATATATGTGGCCTGGGGGATAAAGACTTGAGGTCATTTGACTGTTACAGAAGTGTGATAGCATTTTGGAAAAAAGACATGCTGTTTAGCCCCAAAAATTTCAAATTCAGCAAAGTTTAATTTTCTACATTTTCTTTGGTGGCATCCTAGTATTATAAAAATAACTAGCTCTCAATAAATTTGAAGCTACATATGTTATTAAAGAATGTTTATGTAAATTATCGTAGAAGAACCATGGGACAAATGAAGAAACTTGATCAATGTTTAAAAATCTACATGTGATTATTTATTTAATATACACTTAATATACCATGTGTTTAGCCCCTATTATGTGCCACGCTGACTTTTAGGTGGAGGCTGCAGCAGTAAGTGAGCAAAGACACAATATCCTAGACCTCAAATCTATGTGCACATAATTTTGGAGACAAAATGATTGTAACATCCTTTTTGCTTGGGACCAAATTAAATGAGAAAAAGAGAATTAAAACAATAGCCTAAGAGAGGGAGAAAGAGAAAGAGAGGATCACTTTGTAAGTTTGAAATATCTCTACTTCTGTTCCAATACAAACAAGATGAAAGAAATGAAAATGTGTATCTCTCTATGGAATAGATTTCATTATTCATTCAGTCCATTCACCAGCATTGGTTGAGCATCTATTATGTAATGCAATTATCATGTGCAAGCACTTTTTTTTTTAGAGTAAATATTATACTGGGTTTCTATAATTTAAATTGTTTTCAAAAAACACAGTTTCAGGGGCTGGAGTTGTGGTTCAGTGGTTATGGCACTTGCCTGGCATGTGCAAGGATGCGGATTCAAAACCCAACACCACGTACACAACTGAGTGTTGGAGCAACAAAGGCCACAAGAAAAACTAAATTAAAAATTTGAGTCTCTCTTTTTCTCTCTCACTGTCCCTCTCTTTAAAAACAATTAAAGAAAAACAAAATATTTTATAAGGAAATATATAAAAAGAACTTGTCTTAAATAAATTAATATTAAAATTAACACAGACCTTTGTTTTAGCATTATGTAGTCACATCATTTATGCCCTCTTTCCATTCTTTAAAGAGAACCTCATGTACATGAACTGATGCTTGCTCTATGTATACAAAGATTCAAAACATTTCCATCTTTAATCTAGGTAACTTTGTTTTATGTTCTATTTATACTTCATAAATCCATTATAAGCCCATCTGGAAAAGCAATTATTTCCAGGCATCAACTAATTTACTAGACTTCCTTCTCAATGGATATGTGGTTTCTACTTTAGACAACCAATTTCCATAGCAAATCAGGTGGATTTAGTTTCTGCATCCCTGTTTATACATGAGCTAAATTAAGAATGTTGCCATCATAGATATAGCTACTGGCCAAATAGAAGGTGCAAGACGTACAAGCCAAAATCACAGGGGCAATTAGTGGGAACCATGCCCAGAACACAGGTCCTCTGCATTTCACTCCAAGACTCTTTTCCTACATAAGGTACAACTGAACATCTCTGTAATTTAATAATACAATGAGAAGAGGATAAGGTGAGTACTTAGAATCTATTCTCCAGCCATGTGCTTCTGTTTGAACCAGTCACTTATCTCAAGGTATTTGAAGTTGCACATCTATAAGATGGAAATATTCGTGCTTACCCTGGTTGCACATGAGTCCAAATGGGAAAATTCTGTGGAAGGTATAAAGGCATTTCCATTTCCATCTACCCAACAGTTGTGCTACATGTGAAGCCCTGATGTGTAAGTGCTATGCGCTGTTGCGCTAGCATTCTAAACCCCAGGAGATATCCTGTGAGAACATCAGTGACGCAATTCTTCCGGGACCAACTCCTTATTAATGGTAATCTCCATCTGAATAAGTACAGAAGAGCTCATTTTCAATTTGCTAAGGAAAAGCGCACTCATGGGATTTCTGTCTTAAAAAGGACACAGGGATTTATTTTACTCTGAAGAAGAAGGAGGAGAATTAATGAAGAGTTTGGCAGTTGTCCATACCATGTTAGTAGTAAAATGATATGAACAAACTCAAAGATGATTTACTGCATTTGGTAACATATATGTGTATATATGTATTTACATATTTGTACTCAGATACATGTGCCTGTAGATATACATAAAAATTCAATAATTAGAAACTATATTGAAGGAAAAATCTAAGTTTTGGATAAAGTCTTTCTACTAGTCTCCACTTGTTTCACTTCCATTATTATAACAATAAAATATATAAATTATATTAATCAAAGTTAGCAAACTTTATGTAAAGTCTCCAAAAAAAAATACTTATGCAGAATCATATCATTTATATCCACACTAAATAAAAATTTATTCAAATCACATGATAAATAAAACTTTCTCTCCTTTATTGGCAGGATCTGTTGATAGCATATATATACATATATAAAACATATATGCACATATATATGAGTAATTAGTGTTTTAGAAACAACCACTATTTTTAGATAAAATTTTATACTTAGTATTCATAAGCTCATTTGGAATTTACAATTAGTTTTCTCTCACTGGTCTGTCTCCATCTAATGTATAATTGTAAATAAAAATACATTTAAATGGAGAATTTAATCCCCCTGAGAAGCCAAAGAATACTCATGCAGGCATTTAAATCTTGAAAATTCAAAAATCAATATACAGGTATATGGACATTTGCATATGTGATAGGAGGAATTACATTGGAGAAAAGAGAGTGGGGAGTGGGTGAAGGTGGTGAGATACTGGATAAGGATAGGGCTCATGTTACATTGTCATTACATACATATATATGAATGTGTGGCAATGAATCCCTTCAATATGTAAGAACATACTGAACTGATAAATAAATAAATGCAGAATTTGAATTAATGAAATAATAATATAAATACTTTGTAGGCAACTTTCCTTCAATTATTTTAGAAATATTATTGAAATTACATAAAAATTAAAATTCCTCAATTGCATAAAAGTAAAATACTATGTCAAATTTTAAAATTGCTAAATGCTTGTAAGTCTAAGAACATGACAGAATTCTAAGAGGACACGTTAGAACTCGACAAGGTATGCACAAAGCTAAAATCCCTCTCTATAGTTAACGACACTGAAAATTGAATAAGAAATAAACATACTTGTTTACTAATTATCAAATAAATATTTAAAAAACATTATTAAACTTAATAAGAATTGGAAATTTTGCTTTAGCTTCTAAAATTTTTTATCCCCAATGTGGGGAAGATGTGAAGTTCATGCATGTTAGACTCTGTGGTTCAACTTCTCCAGTACCTCTTCCTTTACCTGAATCTAGTATAGACCCAGGTCCCCTTGAAATTATTGTGGGTCATGAAACACCATTCTGATCAAGTTTCCCTTCCTCACTTGCACAACCTCCTCCTTTTCATGTGAGAGAGGATGTGATACCTGAATCTGATGAGGCAAAGACCAAGAGAATCTCAGAGATGTCTTAATACTATTGAACTACTGCAAAAATCCCAGCAATTTCTCACCTATAAACTCCTATCTGTCCAAGCAAATACCTTTTGCTTTTTAAACTACAGTTATTGAGGGCTTGGCTGCTTCACATTGAACACAATTCTAACCAATACAAAAGTTAAGTGGATGTAAAATGGTGTCTCTCACCCAGGGATGGTTTTGTCCCACCCCCGCAAAGGATATCGGTGAATGTCTGGAGACATTTTGGGTGGTCACAGATAGGAGGGATGTTCCTGATTATCTAGGGAATAGAGGTCTACAGCACCCAGGAGAGCCTTCCAGGATAAGCAAAGGCTTATCCTGCCCCAAATGTCAGGAGTGCCAATATTCGGAAAATCTGAACTTGTACTTGGGAAGCCCCTCCTTGGCATTCAAAAGTATTTGTCCTTTTTCATAGGCAATGCTCAGCTAGTACAGGGCTCTGAACACCATGGGATTGTGAATAAAATGTGGAAGACAGAAGAGGACTCTGGGGGTTTATGCAGAATGAGTAATTGGAAAAGAAGCGATGGAAAATGGAAGTTTAGAGTTCAGAAGTGCACCTAAAGAGCTGCTTATTAGAACCCGATTGTGGCTGTGGGGAAATGGAAAGGTGAAGGCAAATTCATGAACTTCTAGGAAAGAAGAATTTGATGATAGACTGAAAGAGCATGGAGAATTCAAGAGGCAGCAAGACTCGGTGCTGCACAGACGGAGATGAACATTTCTGTGGAAAAAGAAGACACTTCATAATTTATTTTATTTTAATTTTCTAACATTTAAACCTTCCAAAACACTGAAATCAATATAGCTTAACAGATCTTTTTCCTTTATCTCCTGAGTTGGATGAGAGTGTCAGAGGGAGTTAAACATGAAATATCATAGGATCCATGTTTTAAATAAAAATGTGATACATTTACTTGAAGCCTAGTGAAATTTTTCTCTTTATTATAATACTATATTACTTTATTCTTCTAGAGATTACGGAAAATATGGCACAAAGAGAAGGACACAGTATTGAGATGAGAGGAGGACACGCAAAACAAATAGGGAATGTGAAAGAATCAAATAGGGACATTTAATTCCTAACTAAGAAGCCAAGTGGGAAATTGCATTGTGCAGAGTTTATTATGAAGTAGTCTTCACAAATAATATGTTTTAACCAAATTTTGAGAATGAAGATAGCATTTGAGACCAAGAAACCAAAAAGTCTCTATGGTAGTTAGCTTTCTGTTACTGTAACAAACACCTAAAATAATCAACTTATAAAGATAAAAGGTTTATTTTGGCTCACAGTTTTGGAGACTTTAGTTCATGATTGTTTAGCCCTAAAGCTTTAGGATGCGTCGTAGAGCAACACAGAGCACACGGTGAAACAAAATGCCTACCTCATGGTCATGATGCAAAAAAAGAAAGAAAGTAAGTGGGATCCCAAATCCCTATTGAGGGTACACCACCATAACCTAAAACTTTCCACTAGGTACCGCCTCTTAAAGTTTCACCACCTCTCAATACTGCCAAACTTGGGACCAAACCATTAACACAATGGGCCTTTGGGGGATACTGCAGCAGTGGCCAAGAATGGCGGCTTATGCCTATAATCCTAGGAACTTGGAAGACTGAGACAGAAGGATCACAGGTTCAGGGCCACTGTAGGCAATTTAGTGAGACCTGTCTCAAAAAAAAGAAAGAAAAGAAAGAATTTGAAGATGTAGCTCACTGGTAGAGTACTCCTAGGTTCAATCCCCAGTACTGCAAGACAAACAAAAAACCATAGCAATATCTTTAGAGAGGAGAATAAAACGAGAAATTGTCTTGCACACACACCTTCAGAAGCAGAATACCACTGAACACCAAAGACTGCCTTCATGGTTGTACCTGGTTGGCTATGTGTTCTCTTTCTTGGCTAGAAGTATAAAATTGTACCTATGGATACTCTTGTCAGCTTCTATGCAATTTGTTTTTGTGATTGAATAAATGTTATAAAAAAGAGAGAGCTACCATTCATAGTGCAGCTGCAGACATGCTACAGCCAACTCTGGTAACATACCATCAGCTCCCTGGTTAAACAGTTCTCTCCAATATTATTATATTTTATATAGGGATACCTGAAGTGGGTAGAACTTCCGGGAACCACAGAAGAGGCAATGTTTACAAATATATCCCCAAGCCAGGTTTTAGCCAAATAGCATCTTTATGGAATATTGTCCTAAAAATTTCATTCTTTTTCTGAATGTGCCACATTTAATTATAATATTTCATAAGGCAAAGTAATTAGTCTATCAGAGTTTCTCCCATTCTTTATAATATTTACATAGAAAATTCTAACACATATTTTCACCATGGAATTCTTTCCTCAAAGGCAAAAAGCTAAAATCTTTTATTAAAGCCCGGTAGAAAGAATATCTACTTAAAAATGCTTTTGAGATAATTTTATTGACTAAAATAACTATCAATGACCCATACACAGTTTCCATGCCATAAGATTAGTTTATAAAATTACCTTTGTTTCTTGTTGTTGCCAATGCGTAATAGCTAATAGATTATCATATTTTGTAGGTAGTAATTTTCCCTACCAAAGTTACACTATCTTGAGGAAGAGTTTTATTCAATAAGAGAGGGGATTCAAGCTGCTCCCCAACTACCCGCAAGCATACTGAAAGTTAAATAGCTTGTTTCTCCTCAAATGAAAGACTTAACTAAAATAAGCAGTATGAACAATCTCCAACTGTGAACTAATTAAAGACAATTCCCTTTCAAGGTTTTTTCACTAGATGTCATTTGTGATTTTATTTTGCTTTCCTTAAATTTGTCCTATTTTACATGCCTGCTCTTTCTAAGATTTATCCTTAAATGGCACCATATTTTAATATTGGACAAAGTAGCATTCTAATGGCTCACACATAAATTAATACTAGGAATTTACGAATTATAAAATAAGAAAGATATTATAATTTTATGGAGGTATTAGAAGTATCTGGACTTAAAATGGGCCTCTCCCAAGTCCACTGTTGGTATGTCCAGAAAAGGCTGAACAAAGTGATGATAACTAAAGCCACCAAACTATATGCTTTATTCCCCTCATAATCTCAGTCCTTACTGCCGTCTTCTACTTATGCTGCCAGATTTCTGGTGTGGACAAGGTTGGAGGGGATGATTGTTGAATAGTTTAAGGGAAAATGATATCAGGCTTTAAAATGCCTAAATAACACAAAAGTCAGCAGAGTAAAAGCAATGCACAAAGAAATGCTATGAAAAGACAGAGCAGAGAATGTGAACACACAAGAAAGAGTGTTTTTCCTAGAATAACAGTATCGAGAACCACTGGCTGGCCTACTGCCCACGACCTCTATTCCTTATTATTTCCTGCATGAATTTCTTTCAAAGGCTATTAATAGTTTATTGAGAACATAGGAACCATATACTGTGTATTAGTTTATGTACAATAAAAAATTACCATTTTTAATCTCCATTTTTATAGGAAAGGGTTTTCAATAACCAGTTGACATAACAATCCAGGATCTTAATGAAAGCATTCTGCTATCAAAAGCCACGCACCAAATTATTACCTTTCACTGTTTCCTTTCTGCATACCCGCCATCACAAGATCAACTTAGAGGAGGAGAAGTTTATTTTGGCTCATGGTTTGAAAGTTCAGTTCATGGTCAGCCACAACAATTACTCTGGGCTCAAGCTGAGGTGGAACATCATGGTGGAAGAGTGCAGGGGAGAAGTGTTGTTCAACTCAGCACAGCCCAGAAGCACAGAGAGAGGGAGCAAAAGGAGTCAGGGACAAGATATAGTTCCCAAGAGCATGCCTTCCAATTCCTGAAGCCACACCCTACCTGTCTACAGAGACACCCAAGAGTCCATTCAAATTATTAATTCACTGATGAGGTTACATCTCATAATCTAATTATTTCACCTCTGAATGTTGCTACATTGGATATCAGGTTCCCAAAACATGAGCTTTTGGGAGGATACTTCATATGCAAATCATCTGATAATCTTGAACTTAATTTCCAAATATCTAATAATTCTTGATTTGAAATATCTTTAAAAGGGATGGACCAACTGTTTTAAGAATTAATTGAATTAGTGTTTTTCATAGTCTCTGCCATCTGGTTCCTTTCTACCAATGAAAGGTTTCTCATGAGTCCATTCCTAAACTTTCTGTTTCTTCCAAATTAGTGTTACTCATTTTTCTCAAACCTCTTCTTTTTAAAAAAGAATATTTTAAAAAGTGTTTGAATTCATGTCAATTTCCAGGCTACAGGGACATTCATGTTTATACAATATCTCCACTAATTCCCTAAGCTCTGCCTCATTAATATAGTCATTTTGTTGAGAATATCTTTGTCCTTTTCAATTTTAAATATGATTTACTGTATATAGCACACTTGGAATCATTGAAAAGCACCATATTGACTCAGGGTTGTGCACATTTTCCAGAATTCTGATAGTACTGTGGGAGACTGACTTTTCCAAGTACCTATGGGCATCCTCATATTTGCTTGTCCATTGCAGTTAGGAAGGGCCATGAGACTAGTTTTGATCAGTAGGTGATGAACAGGAGAAGATGAAGATGAACCACCCTGGAGAATCACAGAGACCCAGTGAACTTCTGTGAATCAGAAATATTCACAGATTGGAAATTATTCCTCAAGGACAGCCTAATGTGGTGCCGGAGCAGTGACTCAGCAGTTGGAGCGCTTGCCTGGCATGCACAAGGACCTGTGTTCAAACCCCAGCACCACACACACAACAAGTGTCAGAGAAACTAAAGCCATATGAAAAAAATTTTAATTCCCTCTGTCTCTCTTTCTGTCTTTTTAAAAAGTACAGCCTAACGTATCCTTAGTAATACTAAAAATTGATATAGTGAATGGCTAACTGCTATGGAAAACACCACCCCCCACAAAGGAAAAAAATCAAACAAAATATGTGGCATTCAATGCATGGTCTGTTGGAGGATGAGAAGATTTTGATTTAGACCACGATCATTTACTAACAATCAACAGCAGTATCAGATGGTGATACTTGATAGCGCTGTTTCCTGTGATAACATCTAATGCCAATCATGCAAGCAATTACCTCTAAACTTTGGAAAATGGAACCTTGTGAGTATCCATTAGTTGCTATTGACACTGTCTGGCAAGGCCTTACAACAAGGATGATTAAGAGACTATCTGAAATGTTGGATATTTGGTATATCCAACTGCAAGCACAAATTTGGGAAAATTTATGGAATCAGAAACCCCTAAGAGTGAGATATAAAATTGAAAATGCACTTGGGAGGCAGAGTTCCATTAAAACTGAGCCTTGAGAACAAAGATCAGATTCAGAGGTTGGCCTTCACCTCTGTTTTAAAACCCACAGCGAACTGAACAGAAGTGCCTCAGGGAAAAACTGGAACCAAGGAGACTTTTTTTTTTTTTCTGAATGTTACAGCCTCAAAATCACTCTCTGTCACTACAGAGAAGTATGGCATATGAAAGCAAAGAATAATGATTTGAGAATGGCTCAGCTGGAGCTCAGATGGGTGTGCTTCTTGGCAAACAAACTATGGAAAGTCTATTGAGTTTTTGAGAGTCCCTCTAGAGGATGGGATGGATATTTATGAAGTGTGTGACTCTTTGAGCCTTCCCAGTCCATGGGCTTCCAACTTTCCACAGGTAAGACCTTAATCTAAAAATTGTGTGCAACTCTGACGGAGGCATATTCCACAACAGTCACTTCCGACATGGCCAAACCATGTCTAGAGCCATGAAGAACAATGAGCGACCTACTACTCCTAGAGGGCACATCAGATCCTATGTAGAGGCTGATCTACCTCCCAGGACCAGTAAGATTTCAGGATCTCAGAATTGTCATGGACTCAGGAAGACTGCACCTCTCCTTTCTGGAATGCATTTGCTGCTTTTATTCCACTCCATTTTACAAATGAACTCTGAGTGTCATGAGGCCAAGGAAAAGCAGAATGCCTGTGCTCTTAGTTCACCGGTCTGTATCTACAGACTGTAACACACTGTACAGAAACCATGAAATTTTGAACTTGAGCCAGTGATAAGTTGAAACTTTAGTTTGCTTTTCTGGGGACACTGCACCATAAGGGAGCAAAGGAACATTTTTAACCAGAAGAGTGAAACGTAACACAAAAATTGCTGTCTTCAAAACTCATAAAGACTATTTCGCAGCCCTCTTTTCCGGAAACCATGTGCTTGTTTCTGGCCAGTGTTTGAGAACAGAAATGATGGGTATAACTTCTAGGCTGAAATATGCAAAAGCTAATGTGCCATCATTAGATTTTCTTCCCCAGTCCAAATAGCTGAGTAGGGTAAAAGTTAATCAGTGGAAACAGACCACAGAAAGACCTGGGATCTGGAAGAATGAAATTTCAGAGAAGAACTTTAAAGTAGGTGTTATGGGGCTCCGTCCCCTTCTCCCACTCTGGGGGAAGTCTTCTCTTTTCCCTTGCTTTGCTTTCTATAAAATAAAGACTGTCTATTACACTTGAAAAAAAATAAAGTAGGTGTTATGAATATATTGTATTCATGGAAATAAGGAAAAGATGCAAATAATGAGTGGAAAAAATAGGAAATTCCAGTAGATGGTAGTAATAAAAATATGGAAATATGAATCATGTAAATGAAGTAGATACTCAATGAAAATAGAATTTGCTAAATACTAGTGCAACTACATATTGTCTATATGAGATGAACTTTGAATATAAAGGCACGGAAACCAGTTAAAAAGATGTAGATATAAACATAAAGAAATGAGTATTATCATATTAATATCAGACAAAATATACATTAAAACAAAGAGTATTACTAGTGATACGGGACATTTCATAAAGATAGAAGGGTGAATTGATTAGGAAGATATAACACTCATAAAATATGTATGAATCTCTAACAAAGCTTCAGAATACATGACAAAACTTTAAAATATATGAACCAAAGGGAAAAATGGGTGAACTATAATCATAGTTGGAGATTTTAATGCCCCAATTAGACAAAAAAAAATCACTACATGTATAGAAGTCATGGACAACAGGAAAATCTGAACATCACGCAGATTTATAGGATGCTACTTCTAACAGATGTGGAATATTCAGCCTTTGCAAATGCACGAAGAACTTCTACCTAAATGGACAATGCGTTTATGTTAATCAGTTTCTTTTTTTAAGAGAGAGGGAGAGAATCAATTTTATTTACTTTTTCATTTCGCCTTTGTTTCTCTGACACTTAGCTGCGTATGTGGTGCTGAGGTTTGAACCCAGGTCCTAGAGCATGCCAGGCAAGCACTCCTACTGCTGAGCCACCGGCCCAGCCCCAGCTTTTTTAATTAATGGGACAAAATACCTGAGACAAACAACTGAAAGGTGGACGGATTTATTTTGGCTCATAGTTTTAGAGGTTTCAAGTCCCTGGTTGGCTGGCTCTGGCATTTCCGGCCCTGTGGTGAACAGTACCTCATAGCATAAGGATGTGGCAGAGTAAAACTGCTTACCTCTTGGCAGCCAGGAATCAGATAGAAAGAGCAGAGGAAGGAGCAGGGGACAAGATACACCTTTCTAGGACTCATCCTCAGAACCCCACCTCCTGCAGTTTCTACCACCTCCCAACAATGTTTTCAAATTGTTAATTCATCAATGGATCAATCCACTAAGGAGGTCAG
Organism: Aplodontia rufa; assembly: GCA_004027875.1. Lineage (NCBI taxonomy): Eukaryota > Metazoa > Chordata > Mammalia > Rodentia > Aplodontiidae > Aplodontia > Aplodontia rufa. The sequence goes on along the minus strand of PVKS010011717.1, from coordinate 20,664 downwards.
AGCCCTCCTGATACAGTCACTTCCCAAAGCCCCACCTCTGCACACTGCTTCACTGGTGACCAAATCTTCAACACATGAGCCTTTGGGGGACCTTTCAGATCCAAACCGTAACATCACCATATAATATAAGTGTCAGTAAATTAAAGCACATGAATTTGTACTATGTATGTGTCTGACCTTCATATACTTAATTTTAAACCAATGATACTCAGATGTCCAGGAAACCTTAAATATTTGTGGAGTAAGCAACTGCTTTCCAAACATCCCATGCATTAAGAGTGAATGGGAATTTCAATATTTAGAGTAAAATGAAAATAAAAAGATGAAATATCAAAATCTGTATGATGTGCCCAAAGCTATGCTTAGGCTATACTTTATAGTATTGAACACTTTTTCTAGGGAAAAAAAGAGAGAAAGATTTAAATCAATGAACTAAATTTTCACTTTAAGAAACTAAGAAAGCAAAGAGAAATTTAGCACAAAATCAGTAGCATGAAGGGAATAATAAGAGGAGAAATCAATCAAATTGAAAGTAGATAGTAATCAAGAGATTTCAGGTGCATTACTTTCTGGTGGTCTAATTTCAAATGAAAAAAATTAAGGGGAAAAGAATATAGTTACAAGTACGTAGTATGTTTTCTGCTGGTTCTCTGTAATAGTAGATATCTCAAGCAAGGTTTTGACAGACACTTGTAGAAAATACTTGATAGCTGTCTCCTCTTATAAGAGCCGGAGAAGCAAATGATTTTATTATGGATTAAAACTGAATAGGTGGGGGCTGGAATGGGGGCTCAGCTGTTATTTCGCTTGCCTGGCATGTGTGAATACGTGGGTTTGAACCCCAGCACCACGTACACAACTGAGTGTCGGAGCAACGAAAGTCACATGAAAAACAATAAAATTGGTTCTTTCTTTAAAAAAAATAAATGAAGAGAGGAGGGCTGGGGCAGTGGCTCAGCAGTTGCAGCACTTGCCTGGAATGCACAAATAACCTGGGTTCAAACCCCAGCACCACTTACGCAATGAAGTGTCTGAGCGAAGAAAGTCACAAGAAAAACTAAATAAAACTGGTTCTCTTTCTCTCACTGTCCTTCTCTCTTTAAATAAAAAAAAAAGAAAAAGAAAAAGAAAAAGAAAAACAAACAAACAAAAAAACTGAAATGTGAAGAGAAGGAGCCAGTAGACAGTTAGCATTTGCATTAAGGTCAGGAGCACAGATCACAACGCCCAGATATGGGAAGGATTCTGAAGCATGAAATTCCGCAAGCACTGGGGAAATTTCATGATGGTTAACTGATTGGAAAAGATGATGACTCACGCTTAGTTGTACATACAATGAGGCATTTTAAATGCATTTTATTGGGAACTATTTCTATTTTAGATGGGGAAATTTTACTTTAAAATGGTCATGATGCGGGGTGGAGAGGCAGCACAGCTGTAGACCACTTGCCTGGCATGTGCAAGGACCCGGTTCAATCCTCAGCACCACACACACAACTAAGTGGAGGAAAAACCAAAATCAAATTTAAAAAATTAAAATTAACTCTCTCTTTATCATTATCCCTCTATCTTAAAAAAAAAAAACAGTCTCAGTGTTTCAAGACAAATCTTTGTTTAAAAGAAAAAAAAGGAAGCAGCTAGGGTTACCATCAGGGACATAGCATGCTCATTCATGGTGGCTGTTCATCTAGAAACCTGTTTTCTTTTAAACAATCTGAAATATATGTGGACATATCATCTACAGAGGGATAAGAAAAACCTCTCAGGCTGCAAAACTAAGAGGCGTGTAAAAGCAAAGAAATAGTAGTACTGACTACCCTGCTTGCAATTTTAATTCTGCTTCTCTACTTCTGGGCTGTTCCAGAGCATTCAAGCCAGCTTTTTTTCTTTAATACGTCTGGTATGTGCTCCATTTTTCTATCATTTTTGCCCCCTACAAACCCCCCACTCTAGAAAAATAGGTAGTGAATTACTCAAGGTGGTATAATTAGAATTGAAAGATTTTGGCACAGGCTGGCATTGTAGGCAGGAATAGAAGAGATTTCCACTATAGGAGTTTGTGATCCTGTTTTCTAAAAGATGGACTGAAGATAGAAATAAGCTAGACATGATTTCCCAGTTTCCCTGCACCTGCTGCAAAGCCTGGTAACAAGTTGACAACAATGTCATCTGGTCTTATTTCACATAATCTAATGCCAGAAAACATCTTGTCCCTGAATTTCTCTTAGGAAAGGAAAAATACAGGATAAAACTTTCTATCCAATATACAATGGATTCAAAAAGCCTACATGTCAATAACATTTATACAATCGCTTATTTGATTTTAAACATGTTTAGAATCGTTCCTTTTACAATTATCAATTTCCTTATACTTCGGTGAATCAAAAAGATGTTCCAAAGAGCACCAGAATGTAGCATTCTTTCTTTCCTCCCAGATATGTCTTTAATTTCTGTGATTGATTTTCCAGATTATATCAAGAAATACTTTTGCCTTTGACTTTCAGTTACATACATTTTTAAAATGTGATTTGCTGTTTCTTAGTTTCCTAGATCCAAGCAATCCCATTTCTTGCACCTACAAATATTTTAAATGAATTACTAATAAAACCAGTTAAACACCCCCAGGTTGAAGTAGATATTAGGTCCTATGCTTTCTACAAGCCTCCTCTTTTAATTGGCCTAACATGTTTTGTTCTTATTGAATAGTTTGAGATGATGTTAAATACAGACTAAAATGCTAGAAAATGGTGATTATTAACTGAAGTCACTTTCAATATTATAAAATATCACCACAATTCCTTTTCTCATTTCTAAAACCAATGTAACAGTGGTGTTTTCTTCTTTAATACATTGGCGTAGTAATCTTAAACCCTTGCTGCTGGCCTTAACGCAAAACCTTTCTGGGACAAATATGATATTCCTATTCTTGAGTCATTACCCTGAATTTCAGTAGCGTCCTATATTGATTTTAAGATCTTGCTTATGGCTTTTTAGGCATTTCATGGTTTAAATATTCTATACCTTTCAGATTGATTACTTCTATATTATCTGTCACTTTCTTTATTGTCAGAGCAGGGACTGCTTTCTGCTCCGTTGTCACAAATGGATTCCCATGAGGCTAACACTTTTCATGCATCCTGCCAACAGAAATTGCTACTTCTTCAAGTAAGTAATTTGGAGCCTCTTACGGCTTTATAAAACATAGGTGGAACATTTTTTGCACTGGATTCGTGTTGCTCACTTATCTGAGGGTTTGCTCTTAAACTAACAAATGATTCTGGAGAAGCTTTTGTAAATACTAGATACATTTGCTCCCTGATAATAGTGATCCCTTCATCTATTTCCCTTTCCTCAAAGTACGTCAAAGAAACAGTACATTTTCTGTAATCGACAGTTGTTTAAATGGCTTTTTTTATCACGTTGTTTTCTAATCTTATTTGCACACCTTTCCCAAAGCAGATGACTATATTTCCATGATCTCTAAGGTTCTGAGGGATTTTACTGGTGTATTTTCCATCTTCTCTAAGAAAGCTATGGAAATGCCGGTAGTTCCAGAATTTCCTCAGCAAACGTCTGCCTTCCATCTATAATAGTACAAAATTAGCTTTTAAAGGTGAATTTTACATTTTGTACTTTATTTCCATAAAATGACCTAAGTCAATTGAAATTTAAATGTCATATTCTAAAATATTAGCATAAAATGGGTTAATTTTGGAATTTAAAAAAATAATATTTTCACAAAGAGTAAACATAATTTAGAAAGGGAAAATAGTAGACCAATTGAAATTTTAGTACCAAACATTATTATTCCCATAAATTAAACATCATTATTATAAACATTTCTCAAAATTGCAGAATGTGAGATCTAAAGGGACGTTTCAGGATCATCTCATCCAAATTTTTTATTTCAAAGATAAACATGATTCATTAAGTGTAAGTATTAAGTGAAAGGAATAGGAATTGCAATGTTATTTTTTTAATGATATGACTAGTGGATTTTCTCTCCACTAATATATCTATCCCAGAATATTTTTCCAAATTATTGTCAGAGTGAAGAAAGGAAATTGGAAGAAAAGTTCTAAAATAAAACTTGTTCTTATGTAACCCCCAGGTTTGTCTTCAATTTTAAAGATAGTTCAGTTACTAAAATTGCATCATTCAAATGCACTAGGTTTATGGGCTGACAATCTGACAGTATTTAACTTTTCTGAAACTGGATGAGGACAGCTTATTGTCATATGATAATTTATAATAATTAGTATGCATAATAGAAGTAACTCACCTTTGGATTCTTCAATATGGAATGATGGATGCCATATGACTCATTTACAATGGTTCAGAGTTAGACATTTGTGGGCCACAAGAACTCTGTGGTCTGTGTAATGAAGGGCAAAAGTGTAAAAACTGATTGTAACAATAAATAATTTGCCAGGTGTTGGCACTTCTGTTGAAGACGATCATGTCATCTGATTCTTCTCTAGGAAATTACTGGGAGGCAAAAAATAAAAAAGTAAAAGCCTTATCACTGCCTAATGCCATGTGATTAGACCTGATGGTATTAGTTTGCTAATGCAGCTGTAACAACTAACACAGACTTCGTTGCTTGAAGTAATACAAATTTATTATCTTACAGGGTCAAAGATCAGAAATAAACCCTATGGGACTAAAATCACTAGTTCATTCTGGAGGCTTGAAGAAAAAATTCATTTCCCTGGATGGTGACCCCACATCACATCTACTTTTCCATGTTCAGTTGCCCCTTCACTCCTATTAGCAAATTTCGCAGCTTGTCTTCTCTTTCCTGAGGACAATTGTGATTACACCCAATGTACTATAGAATAATCTCTGCATCTCAAAATCCTTAATGTAATCACACATTCAAAGCCTCTTTTGTCATATAAGATTCCAGCCACAGATTCCATTGGTTAAGATGTAGATATCTTTAAGGGCCATCATTTAGCCTTCTACAATTAGTGCTCATTTTAAGGAATATGGCTTCATTTAAACAGTACCCATCTAGGGTGAAAATAAGCAGACTTTTAAACACAGCATCTTTGAGGGTGGTTATTTTATTTTAACTGATCAAAAAAAATAAACTCACAGCAGCACAGATGATCTCTGGATTAAGTAACAACAATATTATAAACAAATGCCTTTGAAAGTTGGCATGGCTTAGAGTTCTTGAAAGAGAAAAGCGCTGCCCAAAGATGTGTTTCAAGAGAAGAAAGCCTTCAAATACAGCCCTCAGGAAAGCCACTCACCCCCATTTTTTCACATACAAGTAAATTTTTGCTTCAACGACTCAAAATAGCTGGGAGGGGAACATCTATTTTTATTGATCTAATCATGGCATATAATTTCAGTAAGATTAAAATTTCTTATTCATGTTCCTATCCCACCCATAACACAGTGTTTGGCAAATGTAAAGTACTGAACTATATTTATTGAATTAGGTGCTTGAATTTGTGTTCATGGATATCCCCATTTAGCTTCCTTGATGTTTATGACTTCTTCATGATTCCACTGATAAACAAACTGCATAGTACAATTAAAATACTACACAACATTACAAATATAATATTATAAAAATACATATTATAATTGATATTCATAAGATTTGATTCTTGGTCTTGGCCTTAAGTATAAATTTCATATTTAAACCCTTCATTTATATTCTCTTTCTTGATGGTCTCTTTTAAGTCACAGAATGGAGATCAGTAACAAAGTAATTTCTCTTAACACCGTGTCCATAACCCTGTCCATCGAGAAAGCAGGATGTTTTGATTTGGGCTCAGGATTCATTTCCTAGTTAAAGGTCAACATCATTTGACCTTAACAAAATCCTTATTAAATACCTCTCCTGGACCTGGTTTCAGTCAAAGTCAGGCTCTTGGATCAAGTATTTTCATTTTTTTAAGGAGCATGAGTCTTCAGCTGCAATTTTTGATTTAGGGGACTTAGATGGCATTTTCTAAGCTTCTGTAAGTATTCAAAAACTTCCTCTCCACATAGCTCATGCATTTTAAATTCCCATCCACTTGACTCTTCACTATGTCTTCCACAAAACTGCCTGTTATTTTCCCCTTTTCCAGATGGCCACATGCCATAAAGGAAAGTGAATGTTCAAAATCTCCCTAAAATACAGAACTTTGGAAAAACTATTTTATTTCCTACTTAAGCAAAAAAACCACAAAGCAGAATTTCTAAAATTAAAAAAATATTAACTGCCTTAGCATTGTCAGATATATGATTTAAAAGACTAGGATTTCAACGTTAAGCTACTGGGAGGCTTAAGAGAATAGGGAGAAGAAAGAAGGAATTCCAGGGATAATATAATAGAGTTAAATGATCAACAACTACATATCCTGGAAAAGCTACATTCTCCTGAGGAAAGTCTTCAGAACATGGAATGGCTAATGCTTAAAAGTACACATAGCATTTTACCCGTTTCCTGTACCCACTCTCCGCGTTGTGCTTAGGCAACAAGTGGGTACTAAGACCAATGAAAACTCAAGTGTGGAGGAGTAGAGAAAATGGGTGACATGGTTTATTAGGATTTAGTTCTATGAAATATCTTACAAGTTTATTGTCTTTCATAAAGTTTTCCAAATTTTTCTTATAAGGTTCCTGATCTCTCCTTTACTGATCGTCTTCGTACTGCTATGATGTAGATATAATCTCAGGTTCTCAATGAGCTTCCTTGCAATGTGAACTGCCTCAAAAATTTTCTCTAGGGAGGGGCTGGGAGAAATTGTTCTTGATCTTTAGGAAATAAAAGCTTAGAACCAGGCAAGTGGTACATGCCTGTAATCCCAGCAATTTGGGAGACTGAGACAGGAAGAGCATGTTTGAGGCCAGCCTCAGCAACTTAGCAAGGCCCTCAACAACTTAGTGAGATCCTATCTCAAAATGATAAAAAAAAAAAAAAAAAAAAGGAGGGCTGGGGATACTGGGAATGTTGCTGAGTGGTAAAGTGCACCTGGGATAAATATCCAGTACCAAAAAAAAAAAAAAAAAGAATATAAAAGGAAGTTTAGAATTATCCTAAATTTCCATTCACAGTTACCTTCAGATTTTCTAGAGATTTACTTCAAGACTTTGTCAAACCTGACCTATAATAACTATCATTCTATGCTAAAAGTCTAGCTCAAATAATATTCTCAATATAAATTTCAGTAAAACTGTAAAGCATTTAGAAGTCAAGGGTTAAAATGTATAAATATATACATGCATATATACACATCCATACAAAGATACATGTGTATATATTCATATACGCATATGGATGTAGGTTTGTGTTTCTATGTGCATAATGTGTATATATGTACATATATGTATGTGTAGATGCATCAATATATATCTATATATCTATATATAGACGTGTGTGTATGTGTGTGTGTATGTGTGCGTGTATGTGTATCTCCAAAATTCACTCACTAAGCCAGAGTACATGTGATCCAAACACATAGTCCAAGTCCTAGGACACCGACATCACCTCAATATGTTTTATATTATTCCTAAAGCAACAACAACAACATAGAAAAGAGAGCACCACAGTCCTAACACATAAGATGGAATCAGAATGTATTGAATCATTGTCTTGATTTTCCATTTTTACCAAAAACCCAAATATTTGATAAAAAGAAAATAGTCAAATATTTCGGATGGTTAGGTTTCACATGTAATAAATCAATTCTGTTATTCACTACTCTTTTTTTTCTAAGAATATAGTGATCATATATTAAAACTATTTGTATTTTATATAATTAATAAAGATATTGATGAATCATGAAAGATGGTAAGCTAAAACAAATTGTTTATATATTAAAATGCACTAAATAAAATATTTCTTTGATGTCAGAATTTTGCTTTGCCAAGTGTTAATGATGTTTTGTACCATTTTAAAGTGTGTTAAGCATGCAATTGCTTTGCAATCCTACTGCATCGAAACAATTGCCTCTAGAGAAAGTTAAGTGTAAGACTCTCTTTGAAATAGTAGTCACTGAGTATCAGAACAGTGTACCTGCGACTGACCTGGCACACATTGTACCATTGAGCAACAGCCTGGCTCCATACACGGCTGATCTTTGCCTTCATAAAAGCCTTCCTTCCATTGTATTTAGAAAGATCTATGATCTAAACTGGCATCCTACAGGAATAAAATTTGTCTAGAGCAGTCATTCCCCCAATTTTTTCTTCTCAACATTCATTTCTACTGTAAAAAAAATCTTTCATGAACTTAAAGGCCTTTTTGATTATGTGGGTTATTTCTATCACTATTTACCAGTTTGGAAATGAAAACTAAAAAAAATTTTTAAATATTATTAATTCCTCAAAATAGTAGTAAAAGCATTTATGAAAAAATAACTATAAAAATAGTTTGTTATTTCATAACAAATACTTGGTAACAAGAATGGCACTGTTTTAAATTTTTTCAAATCTCTTTAACATCTGACTTTAAAAAATGACATAGATTCTGTTATCAATTTCCATGTTGAATATATTCACATGCACACACATGCTGAATATATTGACATATCTCTCTATATATATGCACATATAATACATAAACATATATATATATATATATATATATATATATACATACACATAGTTTGGTGATAGTAATCAGAGAAAATGCAGCTTTACATAGATATATAGCTAGAAACAGGAGGGGTATTTTTCATAGATTTTCCTGGTATTATGGATATTTCTCTTTGATACTCAATTAGAACTCAGCAAGTAATTATTTGTTAAATGCTATTTGCAGCTCTGGAGTCATGTCAATAACATTTCCATACTGTTAAAATATATGGGTGACAAAATGCATTAGTCATTTTGAAAAGATTAGTTCACTGACATGCGATGGGCTTTGTTTGTTTGTTTTGTTGTTTTTTGGTGCTGGGTTTGAACCAGGACTTTGCACATGTTAGGCACGCACTCTACCACTGAGCTATAGCCTCAGCTTCAAATATTGATATATTTATTATACAGTATTTTAAAAAACCATACCTGCTATCACCATATGTATCTCCTTAGAATCTTTGTTATATCTTGAGAAGCTATGCCAGTTCACAATTGTTAGATAACTGTCGATAATAATGGCCACATTTAGATGCAAATTCCTCTTTCACAGAGCACAATCTTTTAGAGACACACCCTACCTCGTCACACCGGAGCCAGCACCTAGCCAAATTTGTGGCAGCCCCAGTAAGCCTTAGCTCACTACACCTAGCCCGCAGGCAATGGCCCCAGCCCTGCTCCGAGAAAGAGAGAAAGAGAGAAAGAGAGAGAGAGAGAGAGAGAGAGAGGGGAGACACGCTGGAACTAATAAATTCCCCCACTCCAGACCTTAAGCGGCTGTTCTCTCTGCTCCTGGGGAGCGGCCATACTGCTGCCTCTCATAATAAAATCTCTTGTCTCAGCTACCAGCGGTCTCTTTCCCACGTGAGTGTGTCCAACAAGGGTTCCCAGTGTGTCCAACAACAATGACATCTAAAAGCTTTCCAAAATTCTAATTTTCATTTGAAAGGTCAATTTTTTTTTTCATGGACAACAAATAGAGTTTACTTTCTTTGTGATGATGGGATCGTTTTGTTCATTTTCAAAAAAATGTATATCCAATAATCAAGTCTGAGTAACTATAGTTTGCCTGCTTTTCCATTGTTCTTAAGTAACAATGATGTTCTATGAAAAAGTTCAATCCACAGCTCCAGATATGAGCAGGGTGCTTTCCAGGAGACAGCCCCTTGCCTACTTTGGTGTGCAGCAGAAGTGTTTCATGTGTCCTCCTCATTTCATCACAAAGAATATTAAAAAGACATGTGCTCAAGTGTAGAAATTTAATACAATTAATATTTACTACAACACCAAGTAAATCTTTAATTAAAACTGGCCACGCACGGGCATGGCAGTAAGCAAGACAATGAGCGTCGTGGTTCCAGCGGTTTTACCCACCATGGCTTATTTTTTCCTCTAATGACAACACAGAAAAAGACCATATGTCTCCATATTATTTGTGAACAATTTCTATCTTATGGACCAGATATTTCAGTATAATTTGGAAACAGTTTATAGCTTTGCCTATCTATACTCCTTCCCCAGAAACGGTCTTGTGGATTCCCTTGGCTTATAGACCACACTTTGAGAACTCCTGGCACAGACAGCAAGAGACACTGAACGAGCAAAGAAATGCTTGCTAACAACTTGAAAATATTGTTTTGAAAACACAACAGTCAGTATTTTCTGTGTTTATGTAACATCAAATAAAGCATAGCTATTAAAAATAAATATTAGAAAAAAAGTCCACAAACAAAAAGCTAAAAACAGATCATGGTAAGCAAGAGCCGCTGAGATGTGCGGTAGGAATACCGCTGTCCCTTTGACTGAAGTGATTGCCGGTGCTCAGTTTTGCGTCTTTCAGCTCAGCTTACTTAGTAATATGTCTCCAGTCTATAAAAGGTGAGGACACATCTGGCACCAGTATTGGCTTGTTCTGTCATTGCACTTTTGTTCTTGATTGTTTGACGATGAAGCCCTCCTAGTTGTAAGATCATGTTTATCGAATAAAAATTTAAAAAAAAAGGTGAGGACACAGAGCTCTGTTATTATTCACAGACGAGTCCTGATAGTTTGTAAACCTTTTGAGCACACAGAATTTATTTCTGCTCCAAATATTTTGATTAAAGCAGAACATAAAAGAAGTCCAGTTAAAAAACTGCATGCAATCTGGTTCTTCAAATCTGGGTTTCTTAGCCTACATCCAGTTGTGGGTTTTGACAGCTCTGATTCATTGTATTTTTAAGCATGCGGTAATCTTCCACAATAAGGGTAAAACAGTGACTTAGGTCTGCACAGACAGGAAAGGAGCAACATCCTAAAGAAAGAAGCACCTTAATTAAATCACTGCACCCAAACAGACAACTGGGCCCCAGAATCTAAAACTGTGGTTAAGCTAAATTTGCAAAGAGAATATCCCTCTTTTTAGCTATTCAGGTTTCTTTATCAAGCATTAAAACCTAAGTAAAATGTGCATTCAAATCACACCTGTTTCAGTTTCTCAAAAGTGCAATTTCAGCTAATTTAACAATTCATTCCTCTTAGGGATACATTTTACTGGGAGATTTAAGCTAGTGAGATCAGCCTGAGTAAATCATGCGGTTAACTGATTTTTGATAATAGAAAATTTTGGCTGGTTGGAAATGCTTAAAGACTAGATGCACACAATGCGGTGGGTCACTAGAAAGAATCCTGCTTCTATAACCAGGAGGCAAAGACCAGAGTCTCATGTCACTAACTGCAAGTGTCATTCTCTAACAACCTATTCTTGGTCTATTACCCAAAAACAAGAATTAGTAAGTTGACAGAAATAATAAATCCAGGGTTACACTGAAATATAACGCAGAGGCGTGTTTAAATGTAACCAGGTTCTATAGCCTTCTGTCAGATTCCAACCATTGGCTTAAAATTCTTAGAGAAAATGATATTTATCTGAAAGACTGGAGCACGGTGCTGTTTCCTGTCTATGCATGTCAGATTTTTTAAGCTTCAGAATAGTGTTCTGTCCCTGTAGTGTAGGAATGCATAACAATGTAATCATTTAATTTGAAGGGGGGAAAGCCAGTATTATCTATCTATCTATCTATCTATCTATCTTTCTTTCTTTCTTTCTTTCTTTCTTTCTTTCTTTGTTTCTTTCTTTCAAAAGTGAGGGACAGTGAGAGAAAGAGAATCATTTTTTTTTTTTAATGTGGCTTTCGTTGCTCACTCTGTTGTGTACCTGGTGCTGGGGTTTGAACTCATGTCCTTGTGCATGCCATGCAAGCTCCATAGCTGCTGAGCCACCACTCAGGACCCCAGTATTATCTCTTTGAATTCAAATGTTGGATGTGATATGGTTTTTCTGGTGCTCAGTTTAGGGACCACCTCTATGCATGATTGCATAAAGACAACATTCATCATCAACTTTAAAGAGCAAGCAAGGCCTTCCTCAATCCCTAGCCACATACCCCAGCTGATCTCTTCAAGACAAGTACCTAACATGAAATTCAGGTTCCAGGACAACATGCTTTTGTACATCCCAGGCATTTGTTTCATGAAGTGGCTCCTCTACTTTGCAGGAAAGGAGGAAAGCCAGGAAACATTTCTCAGTCACAATCCATTCAAGACAATTCAGAGTCACCTTAAGAGTTCCCTGTTTGTGAAATATTGGAACAGGCTAACAAGAAAGACTGTAGAAGCCAAGAACATATAATGTTTCTGTTCCTTTGTGGTTTAACTGGTATGTATCTCCTTTGGGGATCTTTTTTATTTTTTAATTTTAATAATTGCAATAATTATTAAAATAATTGATATTTCCAGAGTAAAATAATTACTCTGGAAAATACAATTTAAAATATGTGACTTCAGCTGTTGAAATATTTGGTTGTCATATAAAATAAAAATTCGATGAATCCAGGTGCAGTGGCTCATGCCTTCTAATCCCAGGTACTTGGGAAGCTGGGCCAGGAGGATCACAAATTCAAGGCCAGCCTGGGCAACTTAGATTCTAATCTTTAAATAAAAAATGAAAAGACCTAGCGATGTAACTTAATAGTATAGTTTCCCTGAATTCAACCCCCAGTCCTGCAGAAAAATAATAAGCATACAATAAATAACTATAAGTTAGAATTACAAATAGAAGTTTAAGCAATAAATAGATTGGTAGAAATGAATAAAGCATTAGAATTGTTGCAAAATTAATATCAATTTTATATCATGAAAAGAAACTGCTCAAGATTGTTCAAGTTTTTCATCACGTGAAGAATGAATTTTGTGCTTCTTTCTTTCTTTCCTTCTTTCAGAGAGAGAGAGGGAGAGAGAGAAAAAGAGAACATTCATTCTATTTAGTTTTCCATCTGGCCTGTGTTTCTCCAACATTCAGTTGAGTACATAGTGCTGGGGTTTGAACCTGGGTCCTCGCACATGCCAGGCAAGTACTCCAAAAGCTGAGCCCAACACTCCAGCTCCAAATTTTGTGTTACTTGACTTGGCAAGAGAACTAATTAAATTGATGTCTTACATTTATTTTACAATGTGCTGCATGATTCTGACCATTCCTACAGCAACCCCATCTAATGGCAGATATTTCCTAGGAAAAATATGCTTCTCTTTTATACCATTGTCTTTCTATGAATCACGTATGTATACTAAACTACAAGCTCACTGGAGGAAGATTTCTTCCCTTCTCTCCTTGCACTGTGATATTTTGTACAGAGGCTTCTTTTCCTTCTTTTCCTCTTTCCCTCTTTCCTATTCTCTCCTGAGACAGGTTTCAAATCTATGTACAGCACAAACACAACAGAAAAAAAAAACAACACTGGAACTAACTGAGGGAGAAAGAAAAGAAAAAGCAATAAGCAAGCCTGGGGCATAAAGTAGAACACATCTACTTCCTGCACGCAGGTCACAGCTGCGAGTTTTCTGGCAGACACAATTAGAAGGGAAACCCGGTCAAATCGGTGCTCCGAAGATCAAACAATCTGCAGGATAAATGCTATTCACTATTCCTGACACTTCCACCTCACAGGAATTTCTGGTCCTCAAGTGGGGACTGCGAGTTTCATGGACAACCTCCTCTTTATAAGGAACACAGCAGTGAGTTTCACCAGCGCCATTTCTTACAGTGACCCTGAAGGTAGTAATTCTACAGAGTAGTGATAATGCATGATCAGGAACAGCTTTCTGGTGGTCTGATTTAATTCAAGAACAGATTTTGTATTATCCAAAAGAATGGATTACTGAATAGCCATTCTGACCGAAGACTCTTTATTTCAGTCAGGGGTTTGTAGCTAGAGAGTTTGGGTTTCTGCGCCTACAATACCTGCAACTGCTGGTGTTGCTAATTAAAGATGAAGTAAATGCCCCAGCATCTGGCTATGCTGACACCCTCCTGCGGGAAGTGCAAAGAAAGACCATCTCCGAACAGAGTGGAGGGGACGGAATTCTATGGCAGGCTCAAGGTCCCCTCAGCTTCCCATCTCCCCAGTGCCTGGGATAATGGCCAGAAATGAATTTAATTTGTTATATGGTCCATTTTATTTTTGATATCCATGCTACCTCTATTCACCCATACCACAATTCTCTCTTTGAAGCAGAAGATCCTTATTCTTTCAAAAAAATATATTTGATATCATTTGGTATTCTTTTCTATGTATACCTGTTCTTGACCTCCAAGCAGTTCATCTTTATATAAGTAGGTGACCAGAAAAAAAAAACTTGTTCCTGTAAAATTCATGATTCAGATGTTAAAGTATATTTATTATATAATTGAATATAAATGCATATAAATCAATAAAAGTATAAATATAATAAATAAGAATATACTGAGGTACTTTGAATCAAAACTGAATAATCATGAAAAATATGCATTTATATATTTATCATATTTATGTGGTTATATAATATCATTATATATATGATATATAAATATCATTATATTTATGTGGTTATATTTATCATTATATAATATGTGGTCATATTCCAAGTCTTTGAACAAATCTCATGGGCTTACCACCCTACCCAAACCTCATACAACCCTGACTTTTACATAGTATTTTATTTCATTATCCTCACACCTTTAAAAGTGCATTTGGTTTTTTGTTTTTTGTCTTCCAGAAGATCTCTGGCTTATGGGGAGGGGTTTGAAAAGTTTATTCTGATAATCTATTCAACAAAACACATTTTGCTTTATCACATATATTTTGGCTCTTTCTAAAGTTGGTATTTTTATTTGTTTGTGGTTTCAATGAAAGATACATGAATCTTCTTATACTCTCACTTATAAAAGAATTTACCTAGCATAATATTTCCTTAACTGAAATAAGCTTTGGTCTTTCCATCTCCCAATAGATAATCCAAATTCTTAATAACTCACACATTCTTCATATATAAAATTTACATCCTTCAGAGAAAATAAAATTAATCTTTTTCTTTTCTTTTTTATTCCAAGAGTACTTAATCACTAAACTACATCCACAGCCCTTTATTATTTTTTTAAGAGAGAGAGAAAGAGAATCAACTTTATTTATTTTTTCATCTGCGTCTTGTTTTTCTGACACAGTTGTGTATGTGGTGCTGGGGCTCAAACCTGTGTCCTCATGCAAGCCAGGCAAGCACTGTAACCACTGAGCCACTGCTCCAGCCCCTGTTATTTGTCATTTTGAGACAAGGTCTCACTAAGTGCCCAGGCTGCCATGAACCGACAAACCTCCTGGCTCAGCCTCCCAGGTAGCAGGGATTACAGGAATGTGCCACCATGCCTCACTTAATGTCCTCTTGATTGTTATTTACTAGAAATCTGGTTTCCATTGTTTGAAATAAAACTTTGCAATATTTTAAGAGTTGTATTCGGTTCTACATAAGCTTCTGATCACTTGCTATTTTCTCTCTTCTACAGACTATGCAGGTTTTTCACGAGCCTTTCTCAAAAATTTCAAAACTATGGGTGAGCTTCACATGGATCTAAATAGTCTCCACGAAGTCTTAAATGAAGAGAAGATGCCATCCGTTCTAGAGGTCCTCCCCAAAGACCCTTGCTATGCATTTCTGAATTTCTGAAGTCAGAGTTTCCCTCCTTTGTCATTGCCATGGTTTCTAAGTCTTCCTTCTGTCTGGTCCCAAATGTTATTCCTTCCCTCCATGTCCTGGCACGTCTGTCTTTCTCTAGCTGAAGTGTCTCTGCCAGGACTATTCTTCCTGGTAAGTCTTAAATGATTAGAACACCTCATCCTGCACAGAATTCTCTCTTCAGTGTGTCTCCTAGGTTAGTCTGGAACTTTCTCCTCACACCATTTAGCATTTTGCTTTTATTCTATAGTTTTACAGCTGAATTGAAAGACTAGAAAAAAGACGCCCTGGAGTGGCAGCTCACCTGATTTTTGCCATACCTTGATTTGAGACTCGGAGAAGTTCAATGAATTACTCAAAGTTGCTCACAAATGAAATCTTAGAATGGAGACTTGAAATTGGCTCATTAGACTCCAGAACTTGGTTGCCTAAATGCTGTATTTATACGGCTTAGAAAAACCTTCCAAGGAGAGTGAATGAGGACAGAAAAGAAGGTTTGGAATCATCACTGAGAACCTAGTGACATCGGCCACTTCTGAATCCCTGCACGGGAACCAGCAGGGGACAACACAAATCCTTTATTTTATTTTATTTTATTTTATGTTTTTAACAACTTGATTTGTTTTTTTATTGATATATTTATTTTAAATAGAGAGGGAGAATCAATTTTTTAAAAATTTATTTTTATTATTGCATTACAGTTTTACATAATGTTGGGATTAGTTGTCACATATTCCTAGCTGCACACAATTCAGCAATACAATTTGTTCAATATCCCCCCCAACACACATCCCTCTACCTCCCTGATGCTTTGCCTTTCTTCTGGGTCCTATATTGTTCCTAAAAATCCCAAATACAGTGACATAATTCTTCTACCTATGAAGAACATTTATATATATATGGCTATAGAATATACAGTGACATTTATAACTGCTTGGAATGTACCTTGCTTTATCTCAGTTCTAACATTTCCCCTGAGAGAATCAATTTTATTTAGTTTTTCGTATGGCTTTCATTGCTCTGAAGCTTTGTTATGTACAATGCATTATATTTTTTAACATAGTGAATGGATTTCATATTATATATTTATACATGCACATATTATGACAACACATTTTGGTCCCATTCCTCCCTCCACTCCTCCCACCCCACCCTCTTCCTGGTCTCTTATCGCCACTGATTTCCCCCGATTACATATATAATATGTAATATATTATATGGATATAAAATTTTTTGTTTTCCAGTTTTAAATGCCAGCATATATACTATTCAGCATCACAGGGGTGCAAAGTATATCATACAGTATTTATATTCCCACTTTTCTCTTCCCATCCTCCCTCCCACCCTCTTTCCACCAGCCCCCCACCACATATCTAGACTTCCTCCAAATTGTAAGTTACACCAAGTTTCATGGGTCTATTATATAAGCTTGACTTTCTCTCACCTCTTCTTTTCTTTTATTCTAGCTTGCACATATGAGAGAACGCATTCAACCTTTGAGTTTCTGAATTTGGCTAATTTCACTCAGCATGATTTTCTCCATTTACCAGCAAAGGCCATGATTTCATTCTTTTTAATAGCTGAGTAGAACTCCACTGTATGTATGGATGTGTGTGTGCGTGCGTGTGTGTGTGTACACATCACAGTTTCTTGACCCATTCATCCATTGAGGGGCATCTGGGTTGATTCCATAATTTAGCTATTGTGAATTGTGTTGCTATAAGTACTGATGTAGCTGCGTCTGTAGTATGCCAAATTTAAATCTTCTGGGAAAATTCCCAGGAGTGAAATAGCTGAGTCATATGGTGGTTCCATCCTTAATTTTCAAGGATCCTACATAATGCTTTCCAGAGGGATTGTACTAGTATGCATCCCACCAACAATGTAGCTCTTTTCTCCCCTCAACCTCTCCAGCATCTGTCGTTTACATTCTTCATCTCTGCCACTCTGACTGGAGTGACGTGAAATCTTAATGCAGTTTTGATTTGTATTTCTCTAATTGCTAGAGATGTTGAACATTTTTTCATATATTGGCCTTTTGTATTTCTTCTGTTTAGAAGTTTCTGTTCAGTTCGTTTACCCCTTTATTGATCGGGTTGTTTGTGGTTTTGTTTTGTTTTTTTTTTTTAGAAAGAGGGACTGTGAGAGAGAGAGAGAGAAGGAGAGAGAGAAACAAACAACTTTATTTAGTTTCTCATGTGGCCTTTGTTGCTCCAACACTCAGTTGTGTACATGGTGCTGGGGTTTGAACTTGGGTCCTCACACATGCTAGGCAAGCGCTGTACCACTGAGTCACCACTCCAGCCCTGGTATTAAGTTTTTTGAGTTCTTTGTATATTCTAGATATTAGTCCCCTGTTGGAGGAGTAGCCGGCCATTCTCCCATTCTGTAGGCCCTCTCTTCATGCTCTTAACTAATTCCTTAGCTGTGCAGAAGCTTCTTAGATTAATGGCATCCCACTTACTGATTCTTGGTTTTAATCTTGTTCTCTGGGAGTTTAGAATGAGACTGAGGAAGTCAGTGCCTATACCTATATGGTGGAGTGTTGATCCTGTGCTCTCTTTACACAATTGTATTGTAGCTGGTTTAATTCCTAGGTCTTTGATCAATTTTGATTTAATTTTTGTGTAGGGTGAGAGATAAGGATCTAATTTAATTTTTCAGCATATGGATGTCCAGTTTATCCAGCACCATTTGTTGAAAAGGTTGCCTTTCCTCCAAGATATATTTTTGCCCTCTTTGTGGAGTATCATATGGCTAAAGATTAGTGGATTTGTCTCTGTATATTCGATTCCATTGGTCTTCATGCTTATTTTGATACCAAGATACCAATACCATACTGTTTTTGTTATTACAGTTCTGTAGTATAATTTCAGGTCAGATGTTATGATACCTCCTGCTTCATTTTGTTCCCTTAGTGTTGCTTTGGCTATTCTGGGTCTCTTACGCTTACAAATAAATCTAAGAATTGATTTTTCTATATATATGAAGAATGTCATTGGTATTTTGATGGGGATTGCATTGAATGTGTAAAGTGCTTTTGGCAGAATAGCCATTTTAATTAGATTGATTTTGCCTATGCAAGAACATGGGATGTATTTCCATCTTCTCAGGTCTTCTTCAATTTCTTTCTACAACGTTCTTTAATTTGCACTGTAGAGGTCTTTTACTTCCTTGGTTAGATTAACTCCCCAATTTTTTTTTAGGTTATTTTCAATGGGATGGATTTCCTGATTTCTCGTTCAGCTAAATCACTGTTGGAGTACAGGAAAGCTATTGAATTATGGGTGTTGATCTTGTATCCTGCAAGTTTGCTGAATTCGTTTATAAGCTCTAGAAGTCTTAGAGCACTTTTGGGTCTTCTAGGTATAGGATCTCATCATCAGCAAATAAAGATAGTTTATTTTTAAAAGGAGGTGGTTTGGGGGCATGGTGGCACATGCCTGTAATCCCAGCTACTCAGGAGGCTAAGGCAGGAGGATCGTGAAGTGAAGGCTAGTTTCAGTAATCTAAAGAGACCCTGTCTCAAGATAAAACATAAAGAGGTTTGGGGATGTAGCTCAGTAGTAAAATGGTCCTGAGTTCAATCCCCAGTACCAAATAAAATAAAATAAAATAAATGGGGATGGGACACAACTGTCAAAATTATACCATTTTTGTAGTTTCATGCTGTTGATTTTCCCAAATTATATAAGAACATGTATTTATCTTCTTCAAAATAAACCTTATTTTTTTTTTACTATCTTTATTCTGTCCTAAGCAACATAGAGTAATAGGAGTAACTTTATTCCTCTTTTTTTTCTGAACATTAGGCAGCAATTCCTATTTCTTATTGGTGTATCCCTGCTTGGCTATATCTCAGACCAACACAGAGTTGGTCTTAAACTTATTATCTTCCCAACCTTTGCACTTTAAAATTAATCTCTTCCCTGTGTTCCCATGAGCTCTCAGTTCTCCGTTTACCTTTTCTTTCAGATAAAGCTATTATTGCATTTCTTAATTCATAGGGCTCCAAACAATAACTACTTTACTCTGGTTTTGAACTTTGCAGAGGAGTGCTCTGCTAGCGTTCTCTGTGAAACCACAAGCAGAGGCCATTCTAATGCCTTGACTACCTACAGAGACAGTCCTGAGGCCTTAAGCTCACCCAGGGAGGCTACCATGTGGGCATAAAGCACTTTGCTATAGAGTCCCAGGAAGAGGCACAAAGCCTGTGACTCTCACCATGATGTCCCCTTTCCACTGCCTCCACCTAAGGTGGTCCTTCATGTTCCTTTCCCTATTCTCTCTCTCTGGACCTGGAGATTAAATTTATTTATTTAACCCAGTGGTTCTTAACCACAGAGCCACATCCCCAGCATACCCAGTCCTCTTCTTTTATTTATTTTCTGAGATGGTCTCACTAAGTTGCTGAGGCTGGCTTTGAACTTGTGATCCTCCTGCCTCAGCCCCCCAGCTGTTGATATTACAGGTGTGTCCCACCATGCCTGGCTCTATTCTCTCTTTATGCTCATTAGAATAGCACTCTGCTCCTGTAGGTACCTTCTTCCCCCAAACCATCTGCTCTTCCAGGAATCCCTGTTCTCTGATAGTCCCTCCACTTCATGGAACAATCTCACTAATTTTGTCATTTTGTTTTAACTGAAACTTGAATCTCCACCCAGGACACCCTGCAATAAGGGGCACAGGGGTATGGTTCACCCTTTTATTAAATTTTGCTCTTTCCAAAACTACTTCCCTTTAGCCTCCTATGAATCTCTTCATTTAAAGAATATGCTAAAGAGCTATGACACCCACTAGTCCTTCTTTTTGCTATGACTGTTGTAACTCTCCTACTTTTGCTGAGGACTTCAACAGCTGGCTCACCTTTTTCTTTATAATTAAGATGTTGTAATTATCTTCAGTGATTTCAACATCCAAAGAGTTGTCCCATTAGACGCGCTATCTCAGAACTATTCAGCTTCCTCAAAGATCATATCCATGTATCTGTAGCCATCAAAATCCATTGGTGCACCTCAAACTCTTGCCACCCAAAACATGTCCCACCATGGAAATTTT
>PVKS010011716.1:0-55858 GCA_004027875.1 Aplodontia rufa | reverse complement strand
TTTGCCTCTCAGGTGGGATGGGGCAGGTTGGAGTGGGATTCAGAACAGTGCAAGATTTAAAATTTACGTATTGTCTCTGGAATTTTCTATTTTGTATATTTGGACCGTGGTGAATGATAGGTAACTGAAACTCCTGACGGTAAAATTGTAAGAGGGGCAACTAGTAGGAGAGGTAGTTTCAGCACAGCAATGAAAAGCTTTGATTCTGGATTCAGGAGGTGTGTGTTGGAATCCCAGCTCCACCACTGCCTGAGTATATCCATCAACCAGTTGCTTCCCTGAGGCTCAGTTTTCCCATCTGCACACTGGGGCTAATCCTATTAACTATCAGGTAAGGAGTCAATGAGGAATTACATCCCAAAGTGTTCCAAACACTTCTGGTGCAAAGAAGGTGTCTAGCAGGTGTTGATTGTTTTTATTGGCCATAGATCTCTTCATTCACCTTCACGGATTTCAATACAGGGGACACAGAGTTCCCGCCACGGGGCTCTTCACAGTGTGGGGGGGTTTTGAGATATTCATGGAAGAGTTGTGTACAAGTCAGATGGGGGTAGGCACCACACAGAGATGCAATGAGAGATTTAGTGGCACAGAGAGCAAAAGAAATCCAGCTGGAAGAAGACACTCTGTCAACTCACAACATAAAGTCATTTCAGATCACTTCAGTTCTGCATGTATTTATTGACCTCTTGCTTTGTGCCAGGTACCGTGCTAAACTCTGGAAAAATGAACAAGGGAAATAGGATCTCTCTTAAAGAGCCAAAGGGGAATCAAGTCAGCTAGTGAGGATTGCTGAGGGAGAGAAGGCCCTGGCAATTATAGGGTCCTAGAGGAAGGTGCTCCACTCAGGGAGAGCCACACAGGCTTTTGGGAGGGCTGATATCTAAGCTTCAGGGTATGTGAATTGCTCCCTTCTCCGTTAGGATCCCTCCTTGCCCAGATCATTCCAGATCCAACTTCTTCTCATCATTCAGGTTCCAGTCTCCGAAGGTCCTCCTCAATCACCTGTCTAAACTGGCTGTCCTTCCTCACCCCTATTTCCATTGGTTTTACAGACTTTATACTTTTTATCGTGATTCAAAACTCTCTTGCTCATTTTTCTTTTATTTGTGCCCCTCAATAAGCCAAAAACTCCCAGAGATAAGAGACCTTGCCCATCTTGTTTGTCACTATATCCCCAAAGCTCAGAATGGTGCCTGGCACACAGTAGGTACTCAACACATGTTTGCTGAATGAATACACTTAGGGATGGCTAAGAATCAGTGAGCTTGTTCTGAGATCACTAATTGTCCCCATCCCTCTATTTGGCTGGTCACGCTGATTCTGATGGGGTGAGAGGATTTAGATCTTGGTGACTTGGTCCTCAGCCAACAGATACCTATTGAGCACCTACTATGTGCCAGGCACTGTAGTGGTCACTGGGAAGAGAGCAAGGAGACAGTCAAAATCCCTGTCCTCATGGTGATGGGGAGGAGAAGGTCATGTCAGCTGGTGGAGAAAGTATAGGGAAGGAGGGTAGAGAGTGCTTGGTGGGGGAGGCTGTTGTAATTTTGAATAGGGGGATCAGGAAAGGCCTCACCAAGAAGGTGACATTTGAGCAAAGACCTAAAGGAGGTAAAGGGGCAAAGTGTGCTGTGATCTGGAAGGAAGGAAGGAAGAGCAAATGCAGAGGCTCTGGTGATTGCAGAGTATCTGATATGGTGGAGGAAGTCCTTGGCGCCAGTGGCTAGAGTGAAGTGATCAAGGAGAAGAGGCATGGGGAATGCCCCCAGAGGGACCAGGAGCTAGCTGAAGCAGGGCCTTGTGGACCACTGTGAGAACTTCAGCTTCTCCTCTGATGAAATGGGGAGGTATCAGATGGATTAACATTAAGGAGTTCTATGATCTGATTTATATCTTAAAAGGATCTAGGGTGCTGTTATGTGGGCAGCAAGGACAGAGGCAGGAAGCGTGGTCAGGAGGCTGTGCCGTGGTCATGGTGGAGGGCTAGGGAGAGGTGGGCAGGTGCTGGATACAGCTTGAAGGTGCAATTGCTGGATTTGTTGGTAGGTTGCATGGGGACAAGGTGTGAGAGAGAGGAGTCCAGGGAGAGGGTGAGGGTGCTGTTTCTGCTGGGGCTGGTCCCTCATCTTTAGAGTGTTTGTGCTGATGTTTCCATCAAGGAAGGATGTGCAAGCTTTCAAGCCCTTGTAAGTGACCGGTTGAGGTCTGAACCCAGCTTTCCACCTAATACAGCCCTCGACCTGACTGCAGGTGTCCCTGGACTAACCAAAGAGAAGAATGCAGGCTGGAGTCTTCATTCCCAAATAGGTGGAGGATGTCACCTCTTTCTGGGTGTCTTTAGGGCCCCTTTTGTAAATGCATAGTTGTTTTTTTTTTAAAAGAGAGAGGGACAGTGACAGAGAGAGAAAGGCAGAAGCAATTTTATTTAGTTTTTCATGGACTTTCATTACTCGGACACTTCATTGTGTACGTGGTACTGGGGTTTGAGCCTGCATACTCACGTTTCCAAGGCAAGTGCCGTAACCGCTGAGCCACCACTCCAGCCCCCAAAATGCATAATTATTAGGTTAAACTTTTGAGATCCTTTGAAGGTTGAATTAGCTCTGCTCCAGCCCTGAAAAGTCACGTGCGACTTTGTGTGTGCCACTCAGCCTCTCTTGTTGCAGCCTCATCGGTATGCACGGCAAGGTAGCCGCCTCAATGACATTAACAGATTTAGGGGGCTTTTGTGTGTGGTTTCCTTCAAACAGAATTGAACACTCCAGCCTTCCTCCAAGATAATTGGGATCTGACTCTCCCCGACTTCCCCATAGCCGCTCAGGCGTAGGGCAGTGTTCTCTGCTTCGGCAGCCTCTTTGCAGCGTGTTTCTGCTTTGATGGTTTTAATGAAGATATGAAATCATCTAACAGTTTTCATTTTGCTCAGGCAAGATGGCTTAGAGTGGAGGTAGCATTTCCCAGGATCAATCCCCATTTTCAGAAGTGGTTGGTTAAACTCTCTGCCGTTTATAGCCACTTCTTACTGAAACGGTGTGGGATCTGAATTATTAATTCCGTGAAAAATGAGTTAAGTCATTGGGAAGCTCTGTGGTGGCACACTCCCTACTTCACATGTCCTTTCTCGTATTTTCTCTAGCACAAACATCTCCATTGCCCGGATATTCCAGGGTAACTTGGCCAGATCTCTGTCTGTCAGTCATTTCGCCAGGAGGGAAAGAACTTCACTTAATTCAATTGTTTTTTTTTTTTTTTTTTCCCTGCCAGGGATGAAGAGGAGGAAAGAGGCGTAAAAAACTCTGGGAGATACTTCTGTCAAAGTCATTTATAGCTTCTAGAATTTGAGCATCCTTCAGAGGACAACTATGCAAACAAGGTCATCTCTAAAACATGAACCTCCAGCACCTCTACTCCATGGAGGTGGCTGATGCCAACAGAAGCACGTCGAAGGATAGAGAGGCTCTGACCCATTTGAATATGACATTGTGAGCTGGGGACAGTGACCGAACTTCACAGAGCTTGTGTCCTGTGGAGGAGTGACAGCATCAAAGACTCAGTATCCATAGGGACCCCATAGACATGTACGTGACTGAATGAAGTTGTCTCTGGGACAATAGGAATAGGCAAGGACTTGTCTTGATTACACAAGTCCCATTTAGAGAGGATCCTTGTCCCATGTGGACATAGCAACCACTAGTCAATTCTGAATGATTTTTTTTTTTTGTGGCCATTCCTGGATTTCCAGATCATCCAGGAAAAAAATCTTAAAATATGGCCTTTAAAAATGCGAACTCTCCATTCATAATTATGCCCTGTAGCTTCACAACTTTTATAAAACTAGTTTGGGGGCCAGATGTTACCTGTCACCTGCCATTCCTCAAACCTGAGAGGTTGGACCCCAAAATGGGCACTACTGGCTTCTAAGATTGCCACTGCCACTTGTTTACTTTGGGACATGTGGGTTCGTTGCTCTAAGTTTTTCTTTTTCCTGTGTAATACGAGGCTATCAAGTGTTCCTACCTCATAGGCTGCTGATTCAATGTATAAGCTGTTAGATTTTTTTCATTACTGATGTTGTCCACCTTCCAGGGTTGGGTCTGAAGCAGGTGTGACCATCACTTAGCTGATGGCTGTGATGTTCAGTGACATGATGTGGACCTTTGTCAGTGTGAGCAAAGCTGGGGTTTTATCGGTTAGGCCATTGAGGAGGAGAGGAATCTGGCGCCAGGATGACCTATGGTTGGAGTAACCGCTTTGGTTGTAGAAATGGACCCCAGAGAGGGAGCCAGAAATCGCCACCACTCTTGGTTGTCACACAGCCTACAGAAATACTGTAGGACATTGAGTTTGTGATGCTGTCACTGCTCCAAACTGCTTCTCTGTGGGAAGCTCTGTCACTGTCCCCAGCTCACAATGCCATATTCAGAATGGCTCAGAGCTCCATCAATATATACGCTTCTCTTGACATCAGCCCCCTGGTTGGGGGAGAGGTGCTCAGAAGTTCTTGTTTTGGAGATGACCCTGCTTGCACAGAAGGTGGATGACTCTCTGATTCTGGAGGCTTGGTGTAGATGAAATCCAACCTAGAGAGGTTGCTAACAAGGAGAAGCCATATGAGCAGGGATGGGCCATGAAAATCAGACCAAAAGAATTTCTGTTCAGTCTTGATTGGTACTGGGCACCTGCAGAGAGATAGAGGCTGGGGTGTGGGGACAGGCTGGAGCAATGAGCAGAGAAGGTGACCACCCCTCAGGAGAACAAACGCCACCATGGTTTGGTTAGAAATGGCATGGTTCTCTTCAAAGCCAAGCAGAGCTTTGGGCAAAGGAAGGTGCATTGGAGTTGGTGGCATGATCAGTACTGAGGGCCTGAATGCCCCCTTGACGGAGCAGCTGGGCGATGGTCCAAGGTGCATCTTATCTCTGGAACAGTCTGTCTGCAAGTTCCCCCAATCAGGAAGCCGTCATCATCGTGGTTTGTTTTTGAATCTATCTACAAATATCTTCATTAACTTTACATTATATTAAAGTCCACTCATAACTTTTACCCAAAGGCATTTTACTTCAAAACAAAACTTTATTTCACCACCTTAAATGAGAGTCCTCATCTCCTTCCAGAAATAGAAAGTAGTAAAAAAAAAAAATGCAGTTATAACCAAACAAAGCAGTTCAATCCCAGCCTGACATTATGGGCTGTTCCACGTTCAGCCTGAGGCAGCCTCTTTCTCCGTTTAAAGAGGGAGATCAAAAACAATTAGAGAGGTGTTAACAGCATTCTAGAACCTAACTAAGACTTTCTCCATGATGCAATGGGGGGACTTGAAAAGAGAGAAAAAGGAAAGGTAATTATCTTCTAATGATGCGGTTAGGTGGCATTTAAAGTCACCATGTGTACCACCTAATTTTTCTTAACCACTTAGTGGAAGACATCCCATGCTTTGGGAAATGCTGACCTCCCCGTTTCAATCCCTCTGGCTTTGATATCACTGCATTATTTTATCATATTTGGTTGTCATGGTCCATCAACAGCTTGGGAGGGACTGGCTGACATTACAAAGTCTGAGTGGTTTAAAAAGCTGCGATTCCAATTTAAATTGCAAATGGATGGGGGGGCATCATGGGAAAGCGAATCAGACGTGGAGAATGGGAGGAAAAGATCCAGCGCTGCAGTATTTTTAGATCTTTTTCCCCAGATCGGTTTTGCATAATTTGTCTCTGGACTTTAGGTTTGATAAGTCCCAATATCTGCTGTCTAATATACTGCCTGAGGGATAACCCAAAGTTTCTTTACAACTGCAATTGAAATCACCTATGGAAAACCTTTGCTTAAGGCTCCTCAAAAACACGGACTTGGATGAATCTCAAAGGCGTGATGCCGAGTGAAGGAAAGGTTATGTATGTTTCCATTTATAGGACGCTCCCCAAAAAACAGATCCAAAATGCCGGAGAACCAATCAGTGGTTGTCAGGGCTCAGGGCAGCAAAGATAGGTGGCTAAGAAGAGGCAGACAGGGGAATGGGTGTTCACAGGGCGACAGCCTTAGGGAGCTGTTCTGCATCCTGATTGGGGTCGTGGGCACATGAATTTCTGCATGTGTTAAAATTCAAAAGGGGGTGGGGATGTGGCTCAGTGGTAGAGCACTTTCCTAGCGTGCATGAGGCCCTGGGTTCAATCCCAGCCTTGTACACACATGCACACACAATCGTAGGAGTAGAACGTCAAGAGAAGTATACTAATTTTAAGTTTTTAAAAAGCCCATTTTTTAAATTATCCATGATTGTAGAACTCAGTGAGTGATGGACATGCTCTGTTATGCTCAGATGAGTGGATTCCCGATCATCAGAGACCCAGTGTTAAAGGTTTTTGGAGTTTATTTACAAGCTTCCCGATCTTCCACCTTTATTACGAGTTAGGGTCAGGAATGGCATTGAAATCACCTCCATCCCTTGTGCACTCTGCTGAATGATGCTGGCATCTGAAGCAAAGGCTGGGAGGCCAGGGTGGCCAGCACAGAGGTGCAGTCAGGCTTCCTCCTCAGCCAGGCATGAGGTCGACACCACGCCAAGCAGCTGTGGGAAGTGCATTTCCTCATCAGAGTGACCATGGGAGGACAAGAAGATTGGACTTGTCACTGGAGGTCCAGGGAGTTCCAGAGAGAGGACCTCAACTCACCACAACTGGAGTCCTTGGCATATGTGATGGAAAAATAACCTCAGCCTGTGCCAGTCAGAGGCATGGGCAGACGGATTCACATTTAAAGCAAGGAATGCACATTGAACCGAGAGCGCAGGGCGCTTCAGAGGGAGAAGCAGCAAGCCCTTGGTGTGGGGTGTTAATGTCTGTAGAGGGACGATTGCTAGGGGCTGGACAGTTGCTAGCAGTGGAAGCAGGGCATCCTCACATAGTGTGCTGCCAGTTTTTCCAGGGCTTCTACATTGCCCTCATGTTACTTTTTGCAGTCAAGGGCACAGGTCAAGAGCACGGGTCAAGGGCATGGGTCAAGGACTAAGGCCAAGGATGAGGACTGGGTTGTCCAGGAATGCTTACTTTGCATTTGGAAGGTTCATGGGTATTTCCGGAACTCCAGCAGCTCATGGGCACTTCTCTTTGGAGACTCAGTCTGTCCTTTGCATTCCGCATATCCTGGGGAGAGCTAGAGGGAATTCAGGATACGGAAAGATGGGTCTTCAAAGCCTCAGTGGAGGGGTACCAAAGATTTTTCTCAAAACGGAATAACTTACGATCTCCCAACAGCACCTGTAACTCCTAAGGACTGAGCTAGCAGCATCCCGTGCTTACCACCCCCTCCACCCTGAGCCAGCAGAGCAGGAACCAAAACCTCCCCAGCGCCCCATTCAGCCAGGGCACCCCAGAACTGCAGAAGAAATTCTCCTTGGAGTACTGTTGCCCATATTTCCTTCCTCACCCTAATTTGTAGAGAACCTGTGCTACCCAGAGCCCCAGGCCCCAATAACTGCACTCCCCAAACACTGCTAAAGATGGGCCACTAGTTATGTTCTCTCCACGGCATCTGGACCCAGACGCAGGGAGCATGTGACAGGAGAGGAAAGAGCCACTTGCCTGACTCTATTGCGTGCCCTTTACACCCACAGGTACCCCTGCATCCTTCCAAAAACCCCATTTTTTCCCCTAAAGACAGAGGGATAGTGGGGGGGGGAGGGAGAGAGAGAGAGAGAGAGAATCAATTTTATTTAGTTTTTCATGTGGCTTTTGTTGTTCCAACACTTCGTTGTGCACATGGTGCTGGGGTTTGAACCCACGTCCTCGCGAATGCCAGGCAAGCACCGTAACCGCTGAGCCACCACTCCAAACCAACCCCATTTGTTTTAAACACTGGGCCTAGTTAAAATAATTTACTTTCCCTTCAATGACTAAGTCACTGCTTGGATGGTGGTCAGTCCTCTCCCCTGAGTACTGAAATCACCTGGACGGGAGGCATAAATGTGGGTGTGGCCAGCCTGTGGATGATAATTCATGGAAGTGACTGCAGGAACGAGGAGCACAGAGAAGGAGGTCACAAAGTGGGACTGAAGCAGGAAGTCAATTGACAGAGGGATAGGAGGGGCAGAGAGCAGGTGCCCCAGACATGCTAGTGATGTCCCCACTGTCATCTTATCTGATTCTGTGCTGGTCTCTGAGGGAAAGTCATGTGTTTCCTAATTCTGCCATTTCCTCGAGGTTATTGGTCTACTGGGTGTCAGTCAATCTCTCCCCGCCCCCAGGAATTGAACCCAGGGATGCAACCATTGAGCCGCATCCCCAGTCCTCTGCCTCCATCGTTTTTTTTTTTTTTTAATTTTGAGACAGGGTCTCATTAAGTTGTTGAGACTGACTTTGAACTTGTGATCCTCCTGCCTCAGCCTCCTCAGTCATTGTATGGTCAGTTTGTGTTATTTCCATTTACCTGCTACAAAAGTAATATGATCTCAGTGCATAACAAGACATCTCAGATTTGTTACTGTTGTCATTGTCCCAACATATAAATACTTTTCTTTGTTCTGACTATAAGAGTAATTGATCTATAAGTAAACAAATAAGCACATAAAGATACATCCAGATGGAAATCAGCAGAGAAGGTAAAGAAAATCTATATATTTAGATGATAAGTTCTCAAGATATATTGCTCACTTAAGAGGAATAGTAAAGGGGCTGGAGCAGTGGTTCAGTGGTTACGGCACTTGCCTGGCATGCGCAAGTACACAGGTTCAAACCCCAGCACCACGTACACAATGAAGTACCCAAGCAACAAAAGTCCATGAAAAATTAAATAAAATTGATTCAGTCTCTCTCTCACTGTCCCTCTCTCTTAAAAAAAAAAGAGGACTAGCAAAGTGAAAAACATATTTTATCTTTAATATAAAAGGGAAAAAGGATTAATATATACTCACATTTTCTCATTTACGCATAGAGAAATTCTGAATGATTATGAGATACAAATGATAGTAGTTTCTAGAGGCAAATTTGGGTGGATGGAGAACAGGGGTAACAGAATTTTCATTATATACTTTTATTTGGGGGTGCAGGAGATAGAACCCAGCAGTGCTTTCCCACTGAGCTACACCTGCGGACTTTTTTTATTTTCTATTTTGAGTGAGGGTCTCACTAAGTTGCTGAGGCTGGCCTGGAACTTGTGACCCTCCTGCCTCAGCCTCTCAAGTCCCTGGGATTACAGGTGTGTGCCATTGTATCCGGATGCAATATACTCTTTATATCATTTCTATTATTTGTGTATGTGAATGTATTCTTTGGGAAATTATGCACTGTGGAACACAATAAGAAACTGATAAAATAATTAAAAAGTTAGCCAAAATTGTGTTTATCGTAACCACTGTTACAACTTTGCTTTTTACTACTCCAGATATTTTCTATGCCATTTTATACATTATATAAGCTGTGTATTTCAGTTTATATAGTCTAATTTTTTGCTCCATGCAATTTTGTAACTGGAGATTCCACTTAACAATATCACGGGGATATTCTTCTATGCCAATAAGTATAGATGAACAGATTTATTTAAAATGCATGTACAGACTTTAGTTGTATAGATATATCATTATTTAGCCAAATTACCTATTTATGGACTTTTAAATCGTACGTATTTTTTTTTCATTTAAAAATAAAAGGATAGCAACAACATTTTACCCAATTTCTTTCCTCAGGGGGAAGAATCTCATTTGGAGGAATTTTTAGCTTTAAGAATAAACATGCTGAAAAAGAAAAAAAAGGTATAATACAAATTCCTGGGTTTTCCCTACCCCTCTGACAGCATTTTACAGTATCTTTCACTACCAGAATCTGAGAGTTATTTTCCCTTATCAAAGGGCTGGTTTCAAACTTGCTAATGCTATTAGCAATCTATTTGATCTTTGCCACTCTGATGGATGAAAACTCTTTTAATTTGAAAAATTTTGTTAACTATTTAAAAATGTTTATCACCCCTTTGCATTTATTTTCTGGAAATTTTGTTTATTTTTGTGTGTATGTTGGAGATTTTTCTTTTTTCTTTTCTTTTTTTAAAGAGAGAAGGAGAGAGAGAGGGACTCAATTTTCATTGAGTTTTTCACATGGCTTTCATTGTTCTGACACTTAGTTGTGTACCTGGGTGCTGGGGTTTGAACCCGTGTACTCGTGCATGCTGGGCAAGCGCTGTAACCGCTGAGCCACTGCTCCAGTCCTGAGATTTTTCTTTTTAAAAGATGCTTTCTGATGAATGCTTCTTACTCTGGGTTAACTTTGCCTTTTAGTGTACCGTTTCTGATGTTTCTGGTGAGTTACGTTTGGCTGGGTTTTATGTTTTTATCCAGCCAGATAATTTTCATCTTTGCGTAAGACAGTCTAAATTTTAAAATGTGTTCTATGATCAATATATTTGAATGCTTTTATTGCTGATTTTGTTCATTATCACTGTTTCTTTTTCCCTTCTCTCCAACTCTGCTATTGGGTTGGGAGAGTTTTCCTTATTCCCCATTTTCTTTCCTTCTCTAGAGTGGAAGTTATATTAGCCATTTCCATGCTTTTAATAGGCACCTATATATATCTAATCAAAGATTTAATAAAGAGTAACAGAACAGTAATTCTAAGCTTCCCTCTGCCCCAATGCTGTCCATGGAATGGCTCCAGGCATTTGCGCTTCTATTTTGTGCAATTTTAGCATTTATCAAAACAATATGTCTACATGGTTTGAACAGTTAAATAATATCATAAGGGCTTAGCAGAAACCAGCAGCCCACAGCCTGACTTCTGCGCCATCTGATTCCCTCTTAATTGAAGCAACCAATTTTCGATTCTTTTAGCTCTCTCTACTTCTGTGTTCTTCCATATTACTAAATAACATGTTTATATTGCTATGTCTTATAAAAAGAATAACCTTGGGAGTTAAAATTGTACCTGCCAATCACTTAGGTAAAAGAAAAATTTCAAAATCACAATTGCACAACATGTGGAAATTAATGATACTGTGCACTGTGCTTACAGAAACTTGTCAGAGGTGACCAAGACTATATCCAGCAGCAACTTAGTTTCTTTATTAAACGACCAAAATGAATTGACTCAGGATTCAACCCCAAGTGTTAGAAGAATAAAATAAACATAAGGAAAGAAAGAAATCAGTTGGAAAGATAAAAACAGAAATTAATGAAGCAAGGAAAACAGTAACATTGATTAAAAAAAAATAAATCCAAGGATGAATTCTTTGAAAAAACAAGCAGGCAAACAGCTGTAGTATTTAATCACAAGATTACAAAAAAGTAGATGAAATTAGGAGTAGAAAAGAGGGCATGTCTGCAAGATTCTTTTAAAAAAAATCTGCAAAGGACTCAGGCATCTTCAAGATACTGATTAAGAGTTTGATAAAATCTAACATTTAGCCAGGTGCTAATCCCAGCAACTTGGGAGGCTGAGGCAGGAGGATTGCAACTTATTAAGACCCTGTCTCAAAATAAAAAATAAAACGGGCTGGGGCTGCAGCTCAGTGGTTAAGCACCGGAGGGTTTAATCCCCAGCACCAAAACAACAACAATACATGTACTATTTAATCTTCCTAAGACACTGTGAACAGGTCAAAGACATTTCATTAGCATGGTTTTAAAATAATTTTCAAGCTAATAGAAGCATGGATGACATCTGAGCTGATGTGGGTGTCACTTGTCCCTAAACCTGCTGCTGTTATCATGGAAGGGCTGAAGTGTCAATCATAGAAGAGCTAGACACAGGATCACAATGAAAAACAAAAATCTCAGCTGAGAACTATAGAAAAAGGAAGTGCTCAAAAGCCACAAAAAGGAGCAGAGTGGCAAGTGATAGCATCTATTGCTACGAGATTTACTTCCATGTATAATTATCAAATCATCTTCATGTATCTTCTGTTTTATTTTTTATTTTTTAAAAGAGAGGGTCAGTGAGTGAGAGAGAACAAGTGAGAGAAACAATTCTACTCAGTTTTTCATGTGGCCTGAGATGCTCCAAGACTTGCTGCGCACGGGGCACTGGGGTTTGAACTTTCGTACTCACACATGCCAGGCAAGCACCACAACCACTGAGCCACCGCTCCAGCCCTGCGTCTTCTGTTTGAAATACTCCATTTGATGCTGCACTTAAGCTCTATAACAACATAAGAAGTTTACTTTCTCCTTTGATGCATATCTTTCTTTTGTTTTTTATTTCTCTCTCTGTGGATGGACTTTTATGAATTGCTTTTTTTTCCAGTTACTGATTTAATTTGAACTCTTTGCAGGTTAGAGAATATCTTTCTGTTTCTCTCCCACTTGAGTGATAATTTGGCTGATTTGAAATTTAGGACAAAAATCTTTTTTTCTATTTATTTATTTATATGACGGAATCTTTCCAAAAGAATCTCTGAAAACATGACTTGATTGTCCAGAGGAGATTCTGAATGTCATCTTTCTCTCTTTGTAGGAACAATGTTTTGTTTGGCTTTGTTGTTCCTGCATAGATGCTTACATGATTTTTCTTTATTATTTAGATTAAGAAGAGAAGCTTAGAGCCAGACTTCCCTGGGTTCAACCTGGGTTCCTCTAACTACTGTGTCCTGTGGGCAATATACTTAACAGTTCTGTACCTCATTCTTCCTTGCTTGTAGCAGGAGTGATACCACTACTGTCGCATAGACATAAGGTAAGGACGGAGATGAATGAACACATGCAAAGTGGCTAGAAGAAGACCCAGCCCACAGTAAGGACTTTATAGGAATTTTCCACTTTGATATGATTTTATTATTGTTACTACTACTAAACATTTCAGTCTTGCTACTAACTTGTTCCTACGAGTAGTTAGGAGGTACAGCACCTCCAAGGGGATTTTTCTAAAGGGTCTTCTATCATCCTGATAGTTAACCCTAGTATCTGCCAAATTGGCTTCCTCTTTTTCTCTGGAGGCACTTGGGAGACAAGCATTTCTCTCTGGCACAGTGATCCATGCCACGAATCCAGTGCGAATGAGTGCCTTGTGTAGGGTCCTTGCTCTCTGAGCCTCTGGTATCTGAGAAAACCCCAAGACATTATTAAGATTCACACCTCAGCCCCATCTCCACGACCACCTAGTGTCCCACAGTTAGCGCTTCCTCCACTGCCTCTCTCTTGAATTCAAGAGTGCTTCCTGGATCCTACTGAAGTTTTTCCACATATATCTCAGGCAAGCTGTTACACCCCATGCTGTGAATCACAGGTTGGTTGGGTCTTCCCTCAGTGTGGTCCTGTCTTTCTTGCATCCTGTAAAAACAAAAATTCTGGAAAATCCTGGCATGCAAGTTAAATATGGCCCCAGATCTCAGTACCAACACAGGTTCCTCCTATTTGTCCTGACCAAAAGGGACCAGGGAGATTGGTAGGAAGAAGTTGAAGGTTCTCGGAGCCCTTTTTCCAAATGTTTTCTCTCATACGTGGAAGCTAGAGTAAAATCTAAACCAGGGTGCAAGTTAACCAAATTTAAGTAAACTCACCATAGTTGAAATTTCACATAAGCTGGGGGAACCATACCTATGAAGGTGGGGGGAGAATGGAGGAGGCAGGGAGGGGAAGGAGAGATAAGGGGGTTATCAATACAACTGGGAACACTCAACTCCCGTAAGAAGCCTGGGTATACACAGGCAGGCAGAGAAACGCAGAAATGTCAAAACTTAATATATATGCATATGTTCATTTCAAATTATATGGGGGGATTACAGAGGAGACATGAGTTCAGGGAATGGACGAGGGGGGGTAGATCCTGGACTAGGATCAGCCTTAACTTACTATCTCGCTATGTCAATATCCATGTATGCATGGATATGTAACAATAATTCCTTCCAATATGCAAGACTATGTCAAGCAAATAAAAAATTTAAAAAAATATATAAATAGGATCCCTTTTAACATGAAGCTAACTTTAGCATCATCCTTTACCTCCTGGAACTACTGAGTTTCTTTGGAGTCTGGATTTTAAATCTGGGATTCTTAGCCTGGTGTGGTGGTGCATGCTTGTAGTCCCAGCGATGTGTATTGCTGAGGCAGGAGGATTGCAAGTTTGGGACTAGCCCTGGCAATTTAGCAAGACCCTGACTCAACAAAACAAAAGAATAAAGAAATCTCGGCTTCTTGCTTATGGGCAGCCTCCCTTCTTCCTTCTGTCGCACTGGCAGGCATTCAATATTCTCTCTCCAGGGAAGAAATCCCTCTGATGAGAGGGATAAGAGCTGGTCTCTTGTATCCAGACATCCTGAGACTGTAACCTCCCTGCAGCATGACAAGACACCTGGGCTGTAGCTAGATTGCATGAGGTATTGGCATGCTTGATTTTTCTAGAACAGCTGGAGACAAGAACGTGAGTGTAGGTAATTTTTTTTTTTTGGTTTTTGGTTTTTGGTTTTTTTTTAGGAGCAGATTCCTGAAAGCAAGAATGATGGAGTAGGGTGAGGAATACAGGAAACAAAGGGGAAAAGTCAATTAGGGATAGCCTCTTGCCACCGTGGTGACTGGGATTCAATCCTGCTAGGGAGCCCAAGGAATCATATAGAAAGTGCCTCTTAACTCTCCTTCTGAAAGATCCACTCCAAGGGGTATTTCCTTCCCTCTGCTTCTGGTCTGCCCTGTGTCAGGGAACAACAAGCCACTGAACTTTGGATAAAGCCCTGGTCAGAGCCAAGGGATTCCAAGGTTCTTTTTTTATTTGTTTGGACCAGGGATTGAACCCAAGGGTGTTTAACCACTGAGCCACACTCCCAGCC
Organism: Aplodontia rufa; assembly: GCA_004027875.1. Classification (NCBI taxonomy): domain Eukaryota; kingdom Metazoa; phylum Chordata; class Mammalia; order Rodentia; family Aplodontiidae; genus Aplodontia; species Aplodontia rufa. The sequence continues at coordinate 41,119 of PVKS010011716.1, read as the reverse complement.
CTTTTTTTATTTTTTATTTTGAGACAGGGTCTCCCTAAGTTGCTGAGGCTGGCTTTGAACTTGCCATCCTCCTGCCTCAGCCTCTGGAGCTGCTGGGATTACAGGCGGGCACCACAGCACCCAACAACTCCCAGGTTCTTAAGGAGGGGCGCAGTCCTGGATAGTAGGAACTATCCGGCACACACAGCTGCATCCGAGTCCAGCAGTGGGCTAAGTCAGGTGTGCACAGGGGCACAGACTGCGTCTGCTACATGGTGTATCTGAGCCCTCTCACCCACCAGCTCAAAAAGGAGTCTTCCCCGCTGCTTCCTCTTCCAGAGTTCTTTCTCTGGAAGCAGATGTGGAGAACTTCCAAAGACCAGGAACTAAGCCTTCCATCAGGGATCCAATTTGCTGCTCAGTATTGCTAACTCAGCAATGAACTTCAAGTTTCTTGGCTTTTCAGTTGATCTTGGTCTGGAAGTGGGATCCCAAGACCAGGTTCTGAGTCCCAGTCTAAGTTTCTTTCTTTCTTTCTCTTTCTTTTTCTTTCTTTCAAGAGAGGGACAGTGAGAGAGAGAGAGAATCAATTATACTTAGTTCTTCATGTGGCTTTCATTGCTCTGACACTTCATTGTGTAGGTGGTGCTGGGGTTTGAACCCATATCCTTCTGCATGCCAAGCAAGTTCCATAACTGCTGAACCACCGCTCCAGCCCCCATCTGAGTTTCTTAGTTCAAAAGTGTCTATCGAGTGTTATATGGCTCTGAATCCTTCAGACCAGGCCTTCTCCAGAATGGAGATCTTGGAGGCCCAGTGCCCGAGCAGCCAGGCTTTTCTAGGACTCTGTTTCCTCGGATGGGCAGGAAGACCACTGAGCCTTGCTGGACCAATGACATCAGCCTGGTTCTCCCAGGAGCACTAAAGGATGCCCAGGGGCCCTGAATCATAATGAAAGGGAAGCGTTGCCCAGTAGTGGTGTCTAAAGGGCTCTTGTCCTTAGTTAAGAAACCACTATTTTAGTTCAAGGAAATCCATTAACTTGCCTTTGACCTGGAGTGGATGAATCCCATATTCTCAAAGTTCTTTATTTTTTTAATTTTATAAAATTAGAAGATTCAGCTAGTTGTTGTATCCTGTGTGGAGAACGCATCGTAACTGAGTGGTTTGAGCTGACACCTAAAACGATGCACTCACATTACACACATCAGGTGCACGGAAAACATTCCTCTTTTGATTTTCCTTCTCTCATTCTAGTGGGGGAAGGTCTCAGTCTGGTGTTGATACCTCTTTAACACCAACACCTGTTAACACTCTCATTAGGATTTAATCTTTAAAAATGTTCTCTGTAGTTATTTTTACATTGGCTTGCTATTGGTGGCAAGAGATAACTGCTTTTCCTGTTATGCTTTTAACCAAATTTTAGGAGAAAATAACCAAAAAAATAGATTTATGTAAATAAAAAGGTGAGTGGATTTTAAAGAAGAATGTAAACAGTAGTATAAGAATAATGGGAAGAACTGTGTGTGAATGACTGCTTTTGGAGAAAATGGATTTAAAGATCCTTTGTCTAAGTTGTGTGTGGTGGCACACATCTGTAATCCCAGCGACTCCAGAGGCTGAGGCACGAGGATTGCAAGTCCAAAGCCAGCCTCAGCAATTTAGCAAGGTCCTAAGCAACTTAGTGAGACCCTGTCTCAAAATAAGATATAAAAAAGGCTGGGGATGTGGCTATGTGGATCAGTGGTTAAGCACCCCTGGGTTCAATTCTAGTTCCTAAAAAAAACCTTTGTCTTTATCTAGAATCTCTTTGAGCACAAATCTGTCTGAGCAGTTAGGGATGGAGGATGCCGTGTTCCATTGCCCAGGATTTCAAAGGATTCCTGGTGCATTCCTTAGGAATCTGTTCATAGCTGATGCACTCCTGTGAATCCAAGAGGTCTTTTTTTTTTTTTTAAAGAGAGAAGGGCAGTGAGAGAAAGACAAATATAACTTTATTTAGTTTTTCATGTGGCTTTCATTGCTCCGACACTTCATTGTGTGTGTGGTGCTGGAGTTTGAACCCTTGTCCCTGCCCATGCCAGGCAAGCACCACAATCGCTGAGCCACCGCTTCAGCCCCCAAGAGGTCTTTTTGACAGTTGGTGGAGTCCTCTCTCCTGGAGCAGCTGCAGAATGAGTCCTTAAATATCATAAATGACAAACTGCTTCTTTGGCTGCTTTGATGTCCTCGTCTAGTTCAATCCAGGTGTGTGGTAGCTGGATAGTTGGGCAGAGTCCTGGCTGGGGAGAAAATCATTATAAGAGCTATTGATTAGGTGTCTACAGCTGCTGAAACCCTGCCGCAGAAGCTCCTGGAGCTGCATTTATGAAAGGGCAGGAGTCATGGAGAAGGGCAAGAAAGCGGTGAGGTGAGGAGGCAATTTGTTTCAAGGACAGTGCTGTGTGGAGGCAGGCGGCTGCTGGAAGGCCAGCTCTTCCTCATCCTGCGCAGTAGGGCACGTTGCATAGGTGTTTGCAAGCTTTGCCTCACTCCCCGTTGAAGGCAGGGAAAGGGTTCAGGGGATGCTATTTCTTCCTGGGATATCCTGCCTTGGGTCTTGGGGATTTTTTTTTTTAATAAAAGAGAGAGGGACAGCGAGAGAGAGAGAGAAAGAGAGAATCAACTTTATTTAGTTTTTCATGTGGCTTTCACTGCTCCGACACTTTGTGGTGTACGTGGTGCTGGAGTTTGAACCCGCATCCTTGTGCATGCCAGGCAAGCACCATAACCATTGAGCTTCCGCTCCAGTTCCTGCCTTGGATCTCATTGTTTTGCAAGTCACCACACCGTGTCAGTCCTGCCCTACCCAGTGCCCAGCGCTGCCCTTCACTTCCCAACCCCTAACACCCAATCCTACACTTCACAGCAGAGCTCATCCTGTACAACACAAGCTGCCAGTGTCCCCTCATCTGGGAACTGTGCTACATTCTAACACAGTGCATCCCTGTGTTGCCCTTCGCAATCCCACATAACCCTTTCCCTCCTTCACTGTGCTGGGCACAGCCTCGTCCATGTCTGCATCTCCATACCTAGTAAAGTGCCTGGCACCTAAGAAGATTAATAACCATTTGCTGGACAAAGGAACTAGGGTGTGCATCTCATGAGCAGACCAGGATGCAGCAAAGCTCACAGGCACCCATGGGACCTCGATGGACTATTGACTCCCCGTTGCAAACACATGAAGAATGAAAAGCGGCTCAGGAAACCTGGAAGGCACTCTTGACAAAAGTATATGGAGTGAGTGAAAAGTATAACTACGTTCCTTCCTGCCTGTGGCTTTAGAATAGTTGTAATTTTGAGTGATCTGTCAATCATATTTGATAAATTAAATCATACCTTAGAGCTGCATTTCTCAATGTTATTTTCTTCCCGGCACAAAAGCTGCTGCATAGGTAACTTCTGTGAGCTATGTGAAATTTTCCTTCCTGAGTAGCAGTAATTTCACTCTTTTCCTTCAATTCAAGGCGGCATATTATATTTTTTTTCTTGAGATGACATACAGTTTTTCTCCCTTTCTCCCAAAGATTCTGGTATACCCCCTACCTGCACCTCTTGCTAGAATTAATATCTTGGATGCCTCTCACCCTCCTTTTGTGACTAAATTTCCCCGAGACTATGATGAAAGCTATGTATCCACCCTTCTCCCCTCGAATTTATAGACATATGTGCTGCATTTTGCACATAATCATCTTATTGCAACGGAAGTCCTTTGCCTTCAACTCCTTGCACTATGAATGGATCATTGCAAAGAGTCATCTAGGTCTTTTTCACCCCAGCTTTTTTTTTTTTAAGAGAGAGGGACAGCGAGAGAGAAACAAAGAGAGAATCAGTTTTATTTCGTTTTCCATGTGGCTTTCATTGCTCCAACACTTCGTTGTGTACGTGGTGCTCGGGTTCGAACTCGCATCCCTGGGCATGCCAGGCAAGCACCGCTCCAGCCCTCACCCAGCTTTTTAATGTCAAAGTAAGTGGCCAGTTTCTGGGGCGGGAATGTAAGCTCAAAGTTGTGCAGAGTAAGATAAAAAGCAGCCTTTAAGTTTTCTTCAACGGAAATTTCAATGACAGCGCTGCTGTGGTCAAGCTCACGCAAGACACTGAGACCGTGCCACACTGCACGCGCCTCTTTTGATGTTCAGTCAAATCTGACTTTTGGTTTCGATGACGATGGACACCTATGTACAAACGGAAGCAGAAGCAAATGGAATCAGAGCTTCCGTGGGTAGCTTCTCCCAAGGAGGCTGACCTTGGGTCAAAGAGCACACGGTTGCTCCAAGCTCCTTTGGACTTGTGTCAGGGAGTCACCTCCAGCTAGGTCCACATATTATTTGTTTGGCAAAGAATCTTTATTATTTCAGGGATGTCATCTCCTTTTGCAATTTACCATGAGGAGCTCACGGAATGGGAATTCTTTGATGGTGTCAGGGAGCACACAGGACGTGAAAACGGAAGATGGTTGCAGTCTGGTCCAGCTGCATGCTGGATCCTTTTCTCTGTGACCTGCCTGGCACCGTTAGAATTGTCAGCAATTCTGGAGCAGGTGACAGCAATCCGTGGATTCACTATTTGAATTTCTTCCTCTGCCCTGTGCCACAAGCCAGCTCGCCAACCTCACCGACTTCACGCCTTCAACTCCACTGAAGTCTTTATCTGTTTTACTTGTAATCTTTGATTTGCTTGACTTAATCTGGACTCTATCAGATTCCTGAATAATACAAGCACCTGAACCAACTGATTCTTGTCACCACACCCACCTGCCAGGCAAGTTTAGTTACACTATATTTGTACTGACACAAATCGTGCAATCATTACTCATTTCCTTTTTAAAAACAGCAAACATGTATATAGCCCTGCATTAGAAAGTTTTACTAGTTTCTTTGTTCACTGTTTCTTTTACCCTCTTCTTCCTCTGCCTCTAGTGCTTTCTCCTCGGTCAATTCGTACATATACTTAAATCTGGAAATATCTTTTGGCCTTCACTTTTTTGTTGTTGTTGTTGTACCAGGGGCTCTTAACTACTGAGCCACATCCACAGCCCTTTTTACTTTTTATTTTGAGAAAGGGTTTGCTGAGTTACTCAGGGCCTCGCTAAGTTGCTGAGGCTGGCTTTGAACTTGCGATTGCCCGGCCTCAGCCTCTGGAGTGGCTGGGATTCCAGGCCTGCACCCATGTGCCCAGCCTTGGCTTCACTTTCAATCAATAGCTTAGTTCAGGAGTTACTTTCCTCTATACATCCTGGAAGACATAATTCCAGTGTCTTAAGAACTTTCTTATTGTTTCTGAGAAAACTGCTCTGGAATCTACACCATCTGTCTTTTCTCTCTGCTTACTCTTACTATTATCTTTGGTGTTTTGTAATTTCAAGACGATGTATCTAAACATAGATTTGGGTTTTTTTTTTCATTTTTTAGTAATACAATACATTGCCGTTAACTGTAATCAGTACTATAGATCTCTTGAACTTATTCCTCCTAACTGGAATTTTGCATCCTTTGACCAACATCCGGTTTCCCCACTTGACTCCAGCCTCTGATAACCACCATTCCACTCATTTTTTGATTAGAATATATTTTGCTTCCAGATTCTGAAGATTGATTTATCAGTTCCTGAAAATTATCAGCCATCATCTCTGACTATTTTATTTTCCATTCTTGCGACCTCCTGCTTATAGAGCCTCCTGTTAGACACATGCTGCCCTTCCTATTGCATTTCTCCCATCTCTTAACATTTCTCTCATTTCTTTCCTTTAACCTCTCTTTGATGAACTACAGAAATTTTCTTCTGTACTTATTCATTTGCTCGAGAGTATTTTTAACAAGAAAAAGGCTCAATTTGGAAAGACTAGAAATTTTGCCAAAACTTGGATTTGCCTCCCCCCACATGATGTTCTATTCTTTCATTAGTGTTTCTATTTCTCAATCTCTCCAATTATGTTAAATATACTTATTTTACAGTTTCTGTTAAATTGCTTTGTCATCTTGAGTTTCGAGGCAGACCTGTCCCCTTTCCACCAGGCCTCCTTATTGTCCATTATGATGGCTGGCTCATCCTACCTGAGGTTGTTTTGGCCATGTGTCATTGTGTCCTGGGTATGGAAGCCACCAAATGGTTTTGCATTTGTTTCTGCTTCATTGGGACAAATTTTTGTGTTAATTTCTTGCTTAGAGATTTCTGCACCATGCTAGACAAAAGCTCAGGATTTTAATTTCTCAAGACATAGTGTTCCTTTCTGGAGCCCTGAGTAGGGGCACAGTTCCTTAAAGTTTCCCTGGGGTAGTGGGAAGAGCACCTCTAGTCTTCCTCCTCCAAAATACCAACCTCTGTAAGATTCCCACTCTATGCGGGATCTCAGTTCCAGGCCCCTACCTCACATGAACCCAGGGCCACACCTTCAGTCCTTCTGGGTATGTTGCAGCCCCACCCACCAAGGTCTGTGCTATGGCTTGATTATGATTTCTCTGCTCCAAAACTCATGTTGAAATCTGACTGCCATTGTGGGGAATATTGGGAGGTGTGGCCTTTAAGAGGTGATTGGGTCCTAGAGAGGGATTAACGCCTTTCTCAGAACTGGATTAGTTACAGCAAGAGTGTGTTGTTATAAAGCAAGGCCGTCTCTTCCATTTGCTCCTTTTTTTGTTTAACAAGAAGGACAGTGAGAGACAGACAGAGAGAATCAATTTTTATTTTTATTGAGTTTTTCACGTGGCCTTTGTTGCTCTGACACTCAGTTGTGCACGTGGGTGCTGGGGTTTGAACCTGTGTACTTGTGCATGCTGGGCAAGCGCCGTAACCGCCAAGCCACCGCTCCAGCCCTCTTGGATTTGCTTTCGCATGTGTTTACCTGGTCGTCTTATTTTCTGCCATGCTGTGATGGAGCATGAAGCCCTCATCAGGTACAGCTGTTAGAGTTCCAGCCTCCAAAGTGAGAGCTAAATAAACTTCTTTCCTTTATAAATTACCCAGTCTCGGGTATTCTGTAATAACAACAGAAAATGGACTAAGACAGCCCCTATAAGGTCTATCTCTGTAGACAGTTGTGGCATCTTTCAAGCTCTCAATGTTCTTGTCCTTGTGGGTTTTTAGGAATTTCCCTGTTTTTTTTTTTTTTTTGCTTATGTATTTCTACCATATTTTATCCATCATTTCAATTGATAGAGAAATCCATGTTAGCTTTGATTACTTTTCTAAGGGACCCATGATGTCTCCTTAATATTTGTTTAGCAACATGGTAAGCAAGCAATTTAGTGGAATGCTTTTGTACTAAGGCAAAATCAACTTTCAGTTAAAGTTCCAGTTTTTGCACATTGAGTTTTCTTTTCACTGCAAAATGCCCTTGTTGTCTTTTGCCATTTCAGGATGGGTAGAGATAAGTTGGCCCTTCAGATTGCTTGATGCATTGGCTCAAAAGACCCAGTAAACACCTGTGAATATATTAGTCTCGGCTTTGGACAGAGGTGTTCGTGATGCATGTCATTGCAAAACCGTTCTGTGGCTTCCTCTTTAGTACCTCCTTGGTTTATTCTGGTCTTACTCTGTGCCCTCATGTAAGCTTAGCAAGAGCCTCCGCCAAGTAGTGTGCCTGTTTCATATCACCCACAGTCCCAAGCACATAGTAGGCAATTGAAACATCTGTGTGCGTTATATGAACTCGTTCGTAACCAAAGATACTAAAATTAACTCAATTTGAAATGTTATTTCACACTGATCAGACTACCAAAAATAATTTTTAAAAAATGCCACAAGTTGGAGTGATGAGGGACCTGAAAAACTATCATGCCTTGCGGATAGGAAGGGGAACCAGGGAGATTCAGAAGAGAAATTCAACATCGCTGTCAAATTAAGCATATCAACCCTTAGAGCTTCACTCCTGGGCATATAGCCCAAAGACATTCTCACCAAGCTTCATTAAAAAAACATGCACAAGGAATGTAACTGAAGAGTAGTTACGATGCTGGGGAATTGGAGACCATCCTGATATCCATCCCTGGCAAAGTGGGTGGGCAAGGGTGGAGACACTCAGCGTGGAATTGTCTGCAGCATGTAGGATCAGCAGATTGGAGGAGCACAAAGCAACGTGGCCAGACCTTGAAAGCACAGTGCCAAGTGAAAATCTCAAGAAAGGAAGTGAGATATTCAGCACCATATCGTTTGTGTAAATTTTTAAAAACCCACATACAAGACAATATAGATTTTGCAAGAATAGGGCTCCAGCCAAAAGATTCACATGAAATATGAGAATGGATCGCCTATGGGAGAGGGAATGAGGATCCACATAAACACCTTAAATCACAAATACGTAAGAAAGGGGCTGTGCTCGGGCGAACAATGATGTTATGCCGTAGGTCACGAATAGGACTCACCCTCGACTCCCATTGAAAAGATAATATCAAGAAAGAAACGTTTGTTCAGTGGAGAGACTCACTTTGTCCTCAACTTCCTGCCTGATTGGGTCATCTTTGTGTTTTTGCTGTAACCCTATAATTCTTATTTTAATCTGCATCCTTTCCCTATAACTTGCTAGAAGGCTCTTCAATTACAGGAACTGTACCTTGTTCATTGTTAGCAGGCTACAGCAAGATGTAGCTGAAAGAGCACGAATTTGGAGGCCAAGTGAGCCTCCTGCACTTATTCACTTTTTCACGTTGAGCAGCTCACTTTGTCTTCCAAGCCTTGGTTTCTCCATTTGGAAACACACAAGAGCTTGTTGAGCGTTGTTATAGGGACTAAACAAGGAAATAGGAACCATTTCCAGTAGAGTGCCTATGTAGCTACCCAATGAATGGTAGCTAGCACCGTCTCCTCCGTCGTATTTCCTATAGTCCCCAACACATCAGAGGTGTTCCATCAAGATTTTTAGAACAGCTGGGCATGGTAGCACACTCCTCTATAATCCCAACAGCTCGGGAGGCTGCGGCAGGAGGATTACAGGTTCAAAACCTGCCTCTGCAACTTAGTGAGACCTTAAGCAACTTGGACTCTGTCTCAAAATAAAACAATAAATAAATTAAAAAGGACTGGACATGTGCCTCAGTGGTTAAGCACTCCTGGTTTCAATCCCAGTAGCCCCACCCAAATAAATAAATCTTTAAAAAAAGAGCTTCCAGAGAGTATTAAAAAAAAACAAAACATCAAGGTTACTTCTGAGTGTGGTTGTGAAATATTCTCCTTTGAATACCTTTAGGACTGAATTCTTTCCTTTCACACCCGCCTCCTCCCTCCCACCCCCTAACTCAGTCCTGAGGTCTCTGTGACTTCTCGCTCATCGGCCCCCTTGCAGGTCTCCCAGAGCAGTACTCTTAGCATTCAGCTTGCTTTCTCTCCTGCTTTGTTCTCTGCTGTCTGTTAGTGAGACCATAACTTAATGTGCGGCTGTGCGATTGTCCCCAGGCCTGCTGCCACGTGAAGAAACCCTGACACTCTTCCGCGGACGGTGGTGATTTTCTGAGGCCTTTAGATTGATTGCATTCATCTTAGCAGCAGGTTGTACATGCTATAAGATTATCCAGCTGCTTTCTAAACTCTTGCATTCAACCTGAGAGTCTTTAAAAGCGTTCACATTTTGAACATTTTAAATCCAGCCAATGCGGACAGCGCGACTGGCCCACCGACGTGGTGTTTCAACCTCTCTGTGCCTTGTTTATTTCATCTAGGAAACGGGAATGATCTTCAGCACGCTGTGTTTCAACACCCGGAGGGATAGGAAGCATGTAATGTGCTGTAACAGCAGGTTTAGGATCACAGCCTGTGGTGGTTGTGGTCCTCCAAACCGCTGCAGAAAGCCCCCATGTTATCTCACCAGTGCTGGCCAAGAGCGGCTCACAGATATATGTGCACTTGCCTCTTTAATATAATCCTGTCCTCTGCCTCTTTAAAATAACCCAGCCCATTTGAAACCGAGAGTATAAAATGAGGGAAAACAAACCTTTCACTAAAATGTTAGTGGTACAGACATGCTGTAGCTCATCTGCTACAAGTGGGAATACCACCTATTTTAGGGCCTAGCTCTCACTCTGTTTAGAGAGAATGGGCTAAGGTGTGATGCAGTAACAAACAAGCCCAGCACTGCAATGGCTGAACGGGCAAAGGGTTGCCTTGTTCATGTTACACAACCTTTGAGGTCAGCAGGAGAACCGTACTCACTGTCCCCACTCGGAGAGCCAGTTCACGGAGGCTTCATCCTGAGAGCTGCTTCCAAGGTCATCATGGAGGTGAAAGGGGAAAGTGGTAACTAATGCATTGGCTCTTAACATTTCTGCCTGGAACAACTTCAGGAAAGGCTTGATTCAGGTTCACAAGTAAAGCTGTCATGCCAATCTGTTTCCCCTGGCTTATCTCCCTTCTCAGATTGTGATTCATGACCTCAGGGCACTCTGTTCAACAAAAGAGACAGGGTCCCCTCAAAGGGTTGCCACAAAAATACAAAAATACAGAGATTCCTGCTCTCATTGCCCTGGATTGCTAACTTAGCTATCAGCTATCATAGCTATTGGGACCTGATAACTGTGACTAAGGGAATGCAATTATTGGCTTATCCCAGGACAGCCCCACTCTTAAAGCTGGGTATGGGAGTAGGGTTGGTCCTATGCAATAAAAACTAGGATGCACCATTACATTTCAATTTCTCAGGAGCAACTTTTTTTTTAGTATAAGTCCCAAATATTGCATTGGACCTACTTATACCAAAAATTTATTAATTCAAATTTAGCTGGGTATCCTATTTTATTTGCTATAACCAACAGCCCTATAAAGGGAATTGATTGGTCCTCAATGCAAAATTAGGATGATGTATGATCAGAATGAGGGACAGTGTCCACTGAGTGGCATAAACCAGTAACTAATAACTGTACTGGGACTGAAGGGCTGCAGTGTTCCCCCTGGGTGTATATGTGTGATTTAGTCTTAAAATAATACCTCGAAATGGCATGCCACTTCCAATTGTCTACTGCTATATAACAAACCACCCCAAAATTTAATTAGTTAGTCTGCTAACTAATCATCTCTCATGGCTCCATGGGGTGACTGGGCTCAGCTGGGCAATTTTTGCTTAGTGTCTCTTGTACAGTTACATTCCAATGACAGCTGGAGTTGGGACAAGTGTCCAAGGTGATTGACAGTTGATTGACAGTTGATGCTGTCTCTTAGCTACGAGGTTAGCTGGGACTTTCAGTCAGAGTAACTACACATGGTCTCTCTGTATGGTTTGGGCCTCTCAGAGTATGGCAGCTGGGTTCTGAGAAGAAATATTTTGAGAACAAGTGTTCCAAGAGATCCTGACAGAGCAACAGGATTTCTTACAACTTAGTCTCAGACGTCCCAGAGGATCACTTTTGCCTTTTACATCAAGCAAGTCATTGAGGCCAGTCTAGACTCAAGAGAAGAATTAGGCCCCCTCTCCTATGTGAGGGTTGGCACGTGTGTATGGGGAGAAGAACCGAAGGCGCCATTTTGAAGGCACCATTTTGAATACTATTGACCACATGCATTTCATGCATCATGTAATTTCACCCTCACATCAACTCTATTGGGTAGCAACTGATTTAGACTCATTTTATAGAGGAGAAAACCAAGTCATAGTGGAATCAACGGACTTTGCCCCAAATTCAACAGCTAGCAAGTGGCAAAGCAAACACTAGAATGGAAGTGCTCTGATTCCAGGTCAGTGTTCTTTCTTCTCCACCACAGCCCCAGCTGTGTCCTCTTTGGAGTGGTACAGTTATTCCTTGATATCTACAGGCCATTGTTCCAGGACTTGCTGCAGATACCCAACTCCGCAGATTCCCTTCTCTAAATTGGCATATTATTCGCATACAGCCTATGCATAACCTATCATCTCTAGATGACTTATAATACCTAATACAATGTCAATGCCATGTAAATGGTAGTTATAATGTAGTATGTAGGCAAAAAAAGGACAAAAAATGTGTGTATTCAATACAGATACATTTTGTTTCTAATATTTTTTTATTCACGGCTTGTTGGAACCTGGGGACACTGAGGGTTGATTACATAGGAATCACACATGGGTTTAAGAATAGGATGAAAATCTATCCTCCTGAAGGAAGAAGCTCTCACATATCATCTATGTTCTTTTTATTCATAAGTTTCCCATGATACTTTTATCATATTTCCTGGGTCTCCTCTAGAATGGTTGAAGGTAAAAGACAAAGAACTTCCTGCACTTATAAAATTCTAAGCCAGTTATGGTGTTGATGACTCTGGTAGTGTTGTAGCTTGGATCTGGATTGTACCCGGTCTCCAGTGTTGAAGGGTTGGTTCCTAACGTAGCAGTGTTCAGAGGTGGGGCTTTTAGGATGCATTTGGATCAAGAGGGCCCTGATTTCATCAATGGATTATTAATTTGAAGACATTATTGTGAGCTGTAGGAGATGGGATCTAACTGAATGAGTGGGTCCTTGGGGACCATGTGCTGTCCCTGGCTTCTTCCTCTCTCTCCCTTTCTCTCCTTCTCTTCCCCCACTCATTTCTTGGCTGCCAAGAGCTGGGCAGCTTTCTTCCACCATGCCCTCTGCCATGATGTTCTGCCTGCCCTCGGGCCTAATAGCAATGGAACCAGCCAACCATGGACTGAAACTTCTGAAACTGTGAGCCAAAACATTTTCTCCTCTAAGTTGATCTTTTCAGGTGTGTGTCACAGTGATGAACAGTTGACTGGCATGGGTCATTTGGATTGTTATCTCATAAATGCTCACATGCACCTCCTCTCCCTTGGTATGTCGTATACTTCCTTAGTCCATCAGTGTGGGGCTTGACCACGTGGCATGTTGTGCCTAAAGGGATGTTAGCTGATATGACACCATCAACGGCTTGAAGCGTGTTGTGTAGTTGGATTTGCTCTCTTGTGCTTCTGAGGTCACCAAAAGAATGTGAGACACTTGGAATAGGTCTGCACTCAGCTTAGAGCTTAGACCCAAGCCCAGATGAGCGCAGCTCAAACTCAGCCTCAACCAATGGTTCACAGCCAAAATTGATCTTGCCTGCTAGAGACATTTTTGGTTGTCACACCAGGAGAAGACTACTATAGAAGTCAGGGATGTTGCTAAGCACCCGACAGTGCACAACACAGTCCTGTAATAAATAACTTCCTTGTCCACAATGACAGCAATGCTGAGGTTAAGAAACCTTGGTCAAAACCAACAAGCTTCCAGGCTACCTATAGGCACATGAGCAAAAACAAGTGATTGCTCTTTGAAACCTCTGGAGTTTCTGTGGGAGTTTTAAAATCAGCATTATTGTGGTAATAAACGGTGCCTATAATGGCAAATGTGAGATCCGTGTTTTATGAGGCAAGCTCAATAAATAGTTCCTTCTGGCTAAACTTTGCAGTCTTGTTGCTGGCACTAGTCCCTGATCACAGTCCCCCTGGCAAAGGGGACTCTGCAGATAAGCTTAGATTCTTATTAGTTCTTAGACCTGCTTGGAGAGGAAGCTACCATCATAGACCCCATAGTTTCTCCCTTCCTTTCATCCCCTTTCATGCCTTCTGAAGCCCTGAGTGACCTCATGCCCCTTACCCACTCTGTCACTTTTGCTTTCGAGACTTTTTCAGCTGGTTACTAACACTGGCTTTCTTCTGCAGTAAAGCTCAGTCTGTTAGCTCCTTATTCCAGCCTAGACTCCCCAGCCCTGAGGACCACCTGCCTCCATGGAGACTTGTGCTCCTTATTCATTCTGCACTTTTCCGGAAAGGATGACATGTGTTCCTCTTGACCCTTTATAAAATGGCCACATCCCTTAGGATCTTTTTATACAGTCTTGCTTCCCAAACTGAGAAGAGAATCAGGTGCTGACTAATCAACGCATGTGAAAATCGTAGAAACATCTTTCATCTACTCAATGTGCTAGCTCATTTTCGTATCACCTTTTCACCCATGTTGGAAGATTTTTTTTTTTTCGAAAATGAGGTGTCATTTTGCTATGGTAAAATGCACACATCTGAGCAGTACAGCTTGATGGATTTTCCCATCTGTATGCATCACCACTTCTTAGGTGAAGATTTGGAACATTCCATCACCTCCAGAGGTGTTCTGTGGCCCTTCCCAGGCAGTTACCACCTCCCCAAAAGGGAACACCTATTCTGCCTTCTATCACCAAAGATCCATTTTGCCTGATCTCAAACTTCACACAGGTGGGATCTCTCAGTGTCTTATAGGATGTGGCTTCTTTCAGTCAACATGTTTTGAAATCCATCCACATTGTTGGGTGTACCAGTTAGAGGATTCCAAATGACTTTTTTCACAAAGATGAAGGATTTGGTAAAATTTCTCCTACTGCCTTTCATGAGTCCATGAATGAGTAAGAGAGAATTAAGCACTTCTGGAAATAATGGCACTTTAACACACACATCTGAGTCTTCCCCCTCCACCTCCTCTCACTCCCATGACAACGATTAACACAACAGGTGAAAATTCAACATTGGTGTTTAGACATAAGCTGAATATCCATAACAAAAAATCCATTATTCAAAATGCTCCAAAATTCAAAACCTTTTAAGTATTGACATGATGTCACAGTAGAAAAGTCTACACTTGACCTCATGTGATGGGTGGCAGCAGGAACACAGGTGTGCTGAAGATACGATACGAAATTACCTTCAGGCTATTGTATAAAGAATATGTGAAACATAAATAAATTTCATGTTCAGACTTGGGTCCCATCCCCAGGAGATCTCATTATGTGTATCCAGATATTCTGAAATCAGAAAAAAAAATATCCAAATTGGAAACACCTCCGGTCCCAAGCATTTTGGATGAGGGAAACTCAACCTGTACTGGAAATGGCTTCCTCTGGATAGTACTAACTTTAAGGAATTTCTGCGAGACCAGTACAGCTGAGATGACGATGGCCCATGTGTCATGGCAGGCAGGCTCAGTCTCCCCATCCTGTGGAAGCAAAGGCAGCTATAGGATGGGCAGAGAAACCCAAAGCAGGAGCCAGCATGGTGCTTGGGCTTCCTCCAAGACTGGAAGGCTGCCACAAGCCCAAAAGCTCCGTGGAAGGCATCTCCCCAGCACTGACAGCCAAAACAAATAAAAATCCACCGAGGCTCGGCATCCTCTGAGGCTGGATGTCTGGTCAAGCAAGAAGCCTGGCGCACCTATTGGTCCAAGCAGGTTGACTCTTCGGTAGTCAATTTTGATGATTTATTTTTTCCTAGAAAAGCAACCATTTCATCCAACTTTCCGATTTATAAGCCTGCACGTGGTCTCACGATTGCAGGAGAATCAGCTGATGATTGGCTGGAGTACTGTTTCAGTGCTAGAGAATGGGGGTATTGAACTTTCTGAGCCCTTGAGTATCAGAGAATACCTTCCTGCTGCTGTGTATGTGTGGAGTCCCAGGGATGCAGGCTTCCAGGACCTTCAAAATGTGACACTGCCTCTGTGACTATTAGTTTGGTGCACATTTTCTGTGTCCCGTTTCTGCATCTGTCTTCAGCGTCTTCTGTCTCTCACCGTTTCACCTCTTCTTTTTCCCCCTGAATCCTGCAACCCTTACTTGGGCTTATCCTCGTTATTACCAACTTATTTTCCTGCCCCGTTAATTTAGCTGTTACTGTAGCAAATGCACTTTTAAATTATTTAATTTCTTCCCAACTCTAACCCATAATGATTTTCATCTCTGTCTTCTCATCTCATCCATATTTTAGTTTCATGGAGTTTGCTTTTTTTTTAAAACAATTTATGAAAACACAGAGGAAATGCTATTGGAATTTACTTCTGTTTCCTATAATAAATCATTTTTCCTTAGCTCATTTTATGACAGACTTTTTATAGGTGTTTTTTTCTTTTTTTATTTTCTTTAATTATGAGTCTTCTATCTGGGTCTGGCTTCTTTTTTTCTTTCTTTTTTTCCAAGTAGAAGACAGTGGATTCTTCTAGTAATTCAAGGTCCCCCTGTGGACCTTGAGCTAGAGGATTTTGCAAGTTCAGGGGTTGAGCCTCCTGTGGACTCAGGAGGTAAGTGAGACTACAGAATATTCCAGCCTGGGCTGTTACTTCTCCACATTCGACGAGGTCACCATGGCAGGTTTCAAATGCCCCAAGGGTCCACAACCCATCTGTGTGACAGCTTCCTATAACTCCACATGAAGTCCTGCCACCTTGGGGGATTTCCTGTTCTCAGCCACAACTGCCAGGACCCCACTCATTTCCAGGCATCTTGCGGGAGAATTCGTTCTCAGTCTCCTCCTTTGCCCCCTCTAAGGCTTTCCCTCATAATCAGGGGGCTGTTGTGAAACTTGGGCCTCCTGTATGCAAACCCAGAGGGGCTTAAGCAAAAAGAAAATATATTTGGTTTCACATACTTGAAAAGTGCAGTGCAGGGGTGACCCTGCCCTTGGGGCTATCAGGAGCAATCTCTCTCTCTCTCTCTCTCTCTCTCTCACTTTCTCTCCATTCATGTATTGACATCATTCTCAGACTCCTTACGGTACAGTGGTGTGTGCTACAACTTCAGCCCTCATTAACTCACAATTCCAAGAATAATTCTTTTCTCCTAGCATCCCCAGTCTGGATATGACTTTTTGGCACTGACTAGGTCGCATGTTCAAGTTTGACCCCACACCTAAGGACTGCGACTTTCCACCTGGTTCAGCATGTGTTATCTGCTCTCTTTGTAAGCACTGATTTTAATCTGTCTTGAAACCCTAAAAAGAAATGTTGGGGGAGGGGTGGCTGGAGCAGTGGCTCAGTGGTTGCCGGTAGGTGGGTTAGACTGGAGGAGCAGGAGGGGCCCACATCTGATGCCATTTGTTTTCTGATGTGTCATCAAGTTGACAGGGACCTCAAAACACCCCAAGGAGCAGGACTTTGCCAGCAGGAGTCCAGGCGAGGAGTCACCTGGATTCTAATTCCGCTTTTTCTCTGCCATGGCTGTGTCTCATCTCTTCTCTAGGCCTTTGCATGGGAGAGCAGGGGGTTGGGTCATTTCTGAAGGCTTGGTCACTCACAGATCTGATAACCTGCATACACTTGATGGTAAGAGTGAAAACATTTTCAAGAGATGCTACATAATCCCAGTAAAATCCCTTCGTTTATTGCTGCGTATAGTACACACGAAGTGCTGTCTGGTGTGTAGATACAGATGCTGTTCTTTGAGACATATTGTTGGGATGTTATATTTCCAGCAAATATAAATACTGAAAATATCATAAATCAAAATGGATGCAATCCACCTAGTCTACCTAAATCCTCACGTAGCCAAACAGTAAGCTGTAGACGTTGATACCTTTGCGACTGCATGGCTGATGGGGACCTGTGGTATGCTGTCACTGCCCAGCAGTGTGAGAGAAGATGGTACCATGCATTCCTAGCCTGACACAAGGTCAAACTTTAAAATTCCTACTGAACATGTACCACTTCACACCATCGTAAGTTGGACCATTGTAAGTCAGGACCTGGGCAAACCATGCCATTAGATCCTTAGGTCACCCCACAGGGATATGTTGCTATATCCTATCCACTTTATAAATGAGGAGAGTGAGGCTCAGAGGGGCTAAGTGAAACCTTGCTGACTAAAAAAAAAAAAAAATCAAGTCTCATTCTCCTGATTTTATATGTGATTTTCTGGTGCTAAGTATAGCAATGAAAGTAACATTAACTCCCTCAGTTATGATGCTTTGTACAGGAAAACATGAACTTCGATTGTCTCACAAGGTACTTCTTGCATCTTTCCGTACACCTGTTACCCAGCTTCCATTTCTCCCTTCCAGCTAGAGGCCCTTGGATGATTTCCTGTTAAGAAAGCCCCTCCACGTAATTTTCTCCATAGCCTCTTGATGAGTAGTTGAGATGGTTTTAAAGCATAAACAGTGGAAAATGCGTTAATATCATTTCCTTTCCAGCCCCGTTTCAAAATGAAAGGGAAATGTGTTTGGGGAAAAATTCACTTACAAGTTTGGCCAAATGCCCAAACTCTGAAAAAGAGCCTTACAAACAGAGCAAAGTTTAACTCTCTCTAAATCAAATCCCCACGTCTCTGATTCTGCGCTGGGGACAGCTCTTATGGTGACCCATTTGCTAATGATAGCCAGGACATCAATAATGGAATGTGAAAGACAATCTTCTAATCAGTTTTTTTTTTTCCTGCTGGTTTAGATTAAAGCGCAGAAAATGCCCAAATGCTCCATCTGCTTCCTCTAAGATTTCTGGTAGGCTGGAGCCCAATTATGGCTGCCTTATCCATTTTTAATAATCTTCTTATGATCATGCAAACACAGGGTATGATTATATCCACATCAGTTTCTGTTTCAGAGCCTCCATTTCCATCCATAATTAATAAGCCACTCGGTGCATCGGAGGGGAGCTGAAGGAGAGAGGCGAGGTATTCTTAATAGGGTAGCTTTTCCCGTTGTTCGTTCATTCATTTTACAAACCTTCACTGATGTCTACGTGCCAGGAACCACACTAGACCCCAAGGCAGAAGGATCAAAAGTGTTTCTGCCCTCACCAAAAGCACTTGGACTATGCAGGAAGAGGCAGATGCACATATGTTTGTGGTATGGGTTTTTCTGCTTTTGAACTGGAAAATTCAGCAGCTGATACACCAAGATGTTTTATGTTCCTAAATGATGAAGTGAGGGATAATTAGATCATTATATTATTACAAATATAATTCTACAAGGACTATTTTGGATCCCATTTCTTTTGTTTGAGAGGAAGCGAGTTATTCTGGGAGATATCTATTTAGTCAGGAGGTTAGGGCCAAACATATAGTTAGACCGCTGGGGTTCAAGTCCTTGCTTTGTGCTGTGTGACCTCAAACAAGTCCCTTCACATTGAAAAATGAGGAAAACTTCTCCCTCGCTGGACTTTGCTGAGATAATGTGCATGAACTCGCCATATGGATTATCAAGTTCTGTCTCAGTCTAACAAACAAAATTCAAAGTCTCATTGATCAGAAATATGATAAAACCTCTTCACGTTTTTCCTGACCCTGACTTCCCAATTCTCCCAGCTCAAAGCCTTTCCCCTGGGGACTAATGTAAAAAATTTTGGAGTCCTCATAGTATACATTATTCTTATTTGCAAATAATGCAAACCACCTCTAATAATTCTTAGCACAAAGGAGCTACTTCGGGAGTTATACTGGGGACTCAGCCATTGGCAGGTGAGATAACTAGTTCTGTGGTTATTTTCTGAAAATGTAATTGAATCAATAATTTATTGCTCATTTTCATTGCCAGTATCACAGCTGCCGGACCTCCCTACATCTTTTATGCGACTGGCATTAAGAATCCACCTTGCCCCACTTGTGTCTCAGAGTCTTCCTGGGTTGAACCAGACTGGTCCTCTCCTGTGCAAGTTGGTGTCTGAGCCAAACCATAACCTCTGTGTTATGGTTTGGATACTGGGTGCCCCCCAAAAGTTCATGGGTGAAACAATGCAAGAAGGCTTAGAGGGGTGAGTTAACCCTCTGATGGGGTTGGTAACTGTAGGTGGGTAGGGTGTGGCTGCAGGAGGTAGCTCACATCCGGGGATGTGTCTTTGGGACATATATCTAATATCTGGTGAGTGGAGTCTGTCTCTGCTTCCTGGTCATTCTGTGAGCCTCTTCCCTCCGCACACTCTTCCACCATGATATGCAGTCTCACTTCAAGCCTCAAGGAACGGAGCCAGCCTTCTGTGGACTAAGACCTCTGAAACCATGAGCTCCCTAATTCTCCTCCTCTACAATTGTCCTTGTCAGATCTTTTAGTCACATCAGTGAAAAAGCTGACTAAACCACTTTGCCTTCAAAATTCCCACTGCCAGGCTGGTGGAACATTCCAGCAGTCTGTAGCCTGTGATTTGTACTAAATGAAACATACATTAATCTCCAGGAGGAACTGAGCAGCATCAAGGGAGGTTGCAAGCGATACATGCCGTATTTCCAAGGGGAGAGACAGTCACTTCCGTCTGGACTGGTCCCATAGGGTGTCCCGGGGAAAGTGGTGGAGCTGAGAGCTGGTGGAGAGGCTGGATCAGCAGGTGGCGATGGAACTGGAGAGTTCTGACAGTGTGCATACCAGCTCTGTCGGACTCCCCGCCCAGTGTCCCACCACTTCACTCTTCCTCAGTGCACCCTGTGGCAAAGCCTTTGCGCCTGCTGGAATCCCCCCCACCCCACCCCCGCGTCTGTCACGTGGCCAGCTTCCCTGTTTTGCACAAATCTCTGCTTCAGCATCAGGGCGACTCCCTAACCACTCTATTTAAAATTGCCCTCTCTTCTCCCCCATGCACACCAGAACTCCCCCTTCCCACTTCAGTGGTCTGATTTGCTTCGCAGTAATTATCATTTTTTACTATGTCATCTTCTTTTCTGTAGGGCTTTATATCTCCCCCCTCCCCCAGGCAGGAAGTGGCATCTATTTTGTTCACTGCTGTTATACCTGGTACCTAGGACCATTTGGAGCAATGGTAGACTGCCAGGAAATATTTATGGAAGGAGCAAACGAAATAGCCATAGTCTTGTAATATCACTTTTTTTTGTATCATAGCTCTCCATGTCTAAATGATACGCATGTGTATATAAATGTTATGTATGAAAGATCAGATATGGTTACCGCTATGGTTTAGATATGAGGTGTCCCTCAAAAGCTCATGTGTGGGGCTGGAGCGGTGGCTGGGTGGTTACGGCGCTTGCACTGCATGCGCGAGGATGCAGGTTCGAACCCCAGCACCACCTACACGACAAAGTGTCAGAGCAATGAAAACCACATGAAAAACTAAATAAAATTGATCCTCTCTTTCTCTCATACACACACACACTGCCCACCTCTCTCTCTTAAAAAGTGAAAAAAGCTCATGTGTGAGACAAGGCAAGACAGTTTAAAGGTAGAATGATCGGGTTATGACAGCCTTAATCCGTTGATTATGTTAACTGGCTGGTAATGGTAGGCAGGTAGGGTGTGGCTGGAGGAGGCAGGTCACTAGGCCATGCCTTTGCCTTTGGAGTTCATATTTTGTCCCTGATGAGTGGAGCTCTCTTTGCTTTCTGGTGACCACATCCCAAGCTTCCTTCCTCCTCTACGTCCTTCCACCGTGAGGCTCTGCCTCAGCTTGGGCGCAGAGCAGTGGAGATGGCTGTCTTTGGACGGAGGCCTCTGAAACCGTGAGCCCTCTCCACATTGTTCCTCCTCCACATTGTTCTTGTCAGGTCTTTTTTGGTGACAAGCTGACTAACACCGTTAATAATGGTCCACTGGGGACTCCAGACTCACGGATCCATCTCCTCTCTCTGGTCTCTGCTTGCGACCTGGGGGTGGCTGCTATATCTGAACCAGATTTGCATCCAGGTAGCTGACAACAGCATGGACACCCTGTACCTGCGGTGGAGGCTGCTCTGCTGCCCTGACATGGCAGTGGGGTGACAAGGAGCTAGAGAGGCCACCACCCCAAGACCAGGCTCAATCAGTCGGCACGGGAGCCAGCATCGGGATAGCAAACACTGCACAGATATTTTGGCAACAAAAAGAAATGAAATCCATTCAGAGTTGGGGAGGGAGCTGCCTTCTGGGAGTCACAGGCGGATTGACCTCAGTCAAGTGCAGAACTCTTAAGATCTTTTGTGATATGCCCACTGCAGACTCTGTGATCACTTCTGTTCCTCCACACTCCAGCCCACAGGCCCTGCTCCTCAGACTGGCCAAGCTACTTGCCTGCCTGAGGGCCTTTGTGATTATTCCCTGGAGTACTCTCTGTTTCCCAGGGTTGGCTTCCAGGACGCGTTGTGCAAACCTCAGCTCAGTATGTCCCCAGGAGAGACCTTTCTTTCTGAAGTAACTGCCCCATCCTGTTTACTTTCTCTATAGGAAAAAATAAAAAGCAAATTCACTTGTTCAATTCCCAAGGCTCGTCCCCACCCCCGGACTTGAGGAAGGTGAGCGCTCAGGGCATGGGCACTTTTTCTCTGCTTCACTTACCACCGTAGCCCCAATGCCACATGCTCTGCAGGTCACAGTGCTCAAAGCGCATTTGCTGAATGACTGAATGAATGAATGCATCGACAGGCCCATTAGGCATTCCTGTTTTAGGGTTTAAAGGCGACTAACTGTGCGGGTGCGTCTCATTCACGAGGCAAGCTTTGAAGGGAACCAGCAGCAAAGGTTGTAAACTGGTAGGCTGTGGGCTGGAGGCAGCCTGTGGATTTGTTGAAATGGCTTGATTGGCCTCCCATGGTGTTTTAAAGGGAACTAACCAGGCACGTGTTGACACTCTCAAGCTTGCTATTCAGCAGCAGTCATTGCAGCCATCCTAAGCTCGCGTCTCTGTCACCCGCCTGACCCCTGTGGGGTTTGAGCTTGCCAGCCCTGGACCATCTTGGACTCAGAGCAAGCCTTCCGTGGCGCCTGCTGCTGCCTTCGTGGATCAGAGCTCCTTCCCAAGAACCAGGCTGGAGAACCAGCAGTCTCATCTGGGACTCAGCCCTGGGCGTGTCCACAGTATTCCAGGGCATGGGGACAGGCAAGGTATGGCTAATGCTCTTGCCTTTCTCAAGAAGTTGTGCAGGGTTAAACATCAAGATGAGAGGGATGGGGTGGAGAGTAAAGGTTTGAACCCATGGGTGGGGAGGCGGAGGGAGAAGGCAGCCCATGAGAGCAGAAGCCCTTAGTACCCTCCATCCCGCACAATTTGCAATATAGGTGCTGAGCGTGGCCTCCCCACCCTAGGGTCCTTAACCACTCCTGCAAAGGTTCCTTTTCTCCAAGAGCTCACAGTGACGGGTTCCAGGGTGTGAGCTTTATTTGTCTTTGGAGCCATTATTCAGCAGACTACTGTAGTCTTCCCTGCTGTGCTGGGTACCATGGAGGCCCTAGAAATGCTAAAGGACCTTCTGTAAGACCTTCTGGGATTCCTAGTAGCCCGACTAGTACCCCCAAATGAGCACCTCAAAGTAGGTGTTTGAGAATCTCACCTTCTGAGATATCATGCCCATAGATACTGTTTCCAGTTTGTCCCCTTGGGGACACGAATGTGCTCAATAAAAACAGCCCGTCAATCCACACACATCTTCTAACTCGATGCCCTTCTTCCTCTAAAAGCCCTCTGGCTCCTCAGCTGGGATCCGTCTTATAGAGACCTTTATAGTGTTTGGCTCCTGCCACAGCACCTCAGATTCAGTGAGCCACCTCTGCTCAGGAGGCTCCCACACAAGGGACTGCCTAGAAGTCCCAGAGATGAGACAGTCGCACAATCCATAGTTCTCCTGCACCCAAGAAGCTCGGTGGAAAGGGCCTTATCCTTAGCACCCCACAGTTCCTTCCTTTGCTGAGGTTGGCAAGGGTCCTCACTCTATCTGAACGCCTCCAGCCTGCATGAGCAGGGTTGCCTCCTACTGACCAAGCATCCTCTCAGCAAGTAGCTGGAAATTGGGGTCTCCAGGTAACCAAAAATATAGAGGGACTGGCAGTCAGACAGTCCACACTGTCCCTTCAGTTGGGGCCACAACTACATAGTCAGCGTGTGATTTCTGCTACAAGAGTGGCGAGGTAGGGGACACCAGCCCCCCCAGTGGGGACCTTAAATGTCATCCAGTTGCAAATAGCAGAAACACATTCAGATCAGAAAAAGTAGAAGTGGGAGAGGGGTTATTATGAAGTTACAGGGGCATTTCAGGGAACCAGGTACAGGGAATACAGGACCTCATGAAGGCCTGCAGCCAGGAACCAAGACAGTAATTATCCAGTCGAACAAATGGCAGACACCAACTGGCATCTCTGACTTTCAATTCCAAGTTCCAGGAAAGACTGGCTAGCGTAGCTACAGCCAAGCGTCCACAGCTGTTCTGGTCCAAGTCAGAGGTGCAAGTTGCTCAGTGTAAATTAGGCTGCACGGGGCTGCTGCTCTTGGCAGAGGGGCTGCTCTCAGGAAGGGAGATGGGGACGAAGCAGACACCCTGGAATGAATGGGAGCTGGTGATTGAGCGCCTACCAGCCACATGCTTACCGTGCTTCCAGGAGCAGGACCCTCAAGACACTGCGATCAACAATTACACCCAAATGCCCAAAGGCTGCTGTTCACACAAAACTAACTAGATCTCTGGTTGGTAAGTCAAAAAGCAAGGAAGGTGTACTGCGTGTGGTAGTGCCCAGCTCCCCAATACCTTCACATGTCACCCAGAAAAGTATTCTGTGACTGATACCGGCACTAAGCATACTGCACTGACTTGGGTGTAAGTATGTACACTGGCTGCCTGGGGATTTACAATTTATGATTTTTAATTAAAGCTAATAAATATTTTAAAGGCAGGAAAAGAAGGGAGGGAGGGAGGAAAACTAAGATGGAGGGAGGGAAGGGAAAGAAGAAGAAAGGAGATTTCAAATGAGCAATATTAGAAAAACAAAACAGATTTTTTTTTTTTTGTACCAGGGATTGAACCCAGGAGTTCAGTTGAGCCACATCCCCAGCCTTTTTTTATTTTTTATTTTGAGACAGGGTCTTGCTAATTTGCTTTGGGCCTCACTAAGTTGCTGAAGCTGGCTTTGAACTTGCAGTCCTCCTACCTCAGCCTCTGGAGCCGCTGGGATTACAGGTGTATGCCACCATGCCTAGCTAAAACAGTAGATTTTTTTTAAAAAAATTATTTTTATTAAGCCAGGCACAGTGGTGCATGCCAGTGATCCCATTACTTGGGAGACTGACACAAGAGAATCCTGAGTTCAAGGCTAACCTGGGCAACTTTGTGAGACCCTTTCTCAAATATATATTACATGTATACACAGACGTACACATGCATACATATATGGGTGAAACCTCATTTGAGAAAATGATTTTCGAGAAAAAAATGACTCAAAACAAGGTAGAAAAACTGACAATATCCCAACCAGCATGGAAGTATTTTAAAATAGTATTTTTTAAAAAGTCATTAGACCAAAAAGGTTTTATGTATAAATTCAATCAAATCTTCAAAGAAGTAGGCTATTTAGGCTCTTGCAGATGTGAAAAAAGTACTTCCTTATTTATTTTACTAGCAGTAAACTTGATTATCCTGAAAACACTCTGAATACTGATGCAAAAAAAAAATCTGAAAAACATAGAAGCAAATACTATTCAGCTAAATTAGTGAAAAGAAACCAGTATACCTAGAAAATGTAGGGGGAAATGTATTGCAGCCCAATCGAGTTTCTTCCAAAAATGCAAAAGATGTGTTGTTATTTCGTTGCCCAATAATATAATTAAAATACTGCAGTGGACCAGAAGGAAAACACCTCATCAATTGATGGCTTGTAATTCAGGCATTGACGGAAATCCCTGGCCATTTCTAAACATGAAGTACTCAATTAGGGCTAAGGATAGTCTTTCATGTGATAAGGAATCTTTATGTAACTATCTCCTTGTATTTAGCTTAAGACAACCCTTAAAGCCTAGAAAAATGTAACTTCAATTATTTAGTATTGTTCTGGAAGGTGCAGCCAATACAGGAAGATACGAAAAAAGAGAAAACGGACATCAGTTCTAGAAAGAGGTCATAGTTTTACAAGACTAATAGTATTGTCTGCAAAGATCAAAGAAATTCAACTGGAAAACTATTGAACTAATCAAAAGCATTTGGTAGAGGGGAGAACAGACACACACACACACACACACACACACACACACACACACATACAACACCAGTTTCACCAGTCGCACAATGTTAGTATAGACGAGTTGAGGAAATGTTCTTTACAACAGAAATTATGATGTCAAATATTTAAATAAATGTACAGGAAGAATCTGTATGAAAGAAAACACCAACTACAAAATGTTGCTAGATAATTAAAAATAAAACAAAAAAGACCTGCATAAGCAGAGGATCTGGCACATACCTGGATATCAGTTCTCTTCAAACTAATATTTTCATTTTATTCAGTTAAATAAAAAGTCCAGGTGCTGGAGCAGTGGCTCAGCGGTTATGGTGCTTGCTTTGCATGCGTGAGTACGCGAGTTCAAACCCCAGCACCACATACACAGTGAAGTCTTGGAGCAACGAAGACCACTTGAAAAACTAAATAAAATTGTTTCTCTCTTTCTCTCTCTCACTATCCCTCTTTCTTTTAAGAAAAATAATTCAGTTAAAAGAAAACTTATAAAGTCCATCAGAAGGTTGGTGAGAACAGTGGAGAACATTTGAACATAGTGAGATTATTATAGTAATGCATAAGTATATCACAATTAAAAGCATAGTGCTGCTATTAGAAAAACCAGTGGAATAGGAAAAAAATCCATAAAAATATTTGGAACTAATATGCAATATGGTGACATTTGTGTCAGTGGGAAAGACTTCTTTCACCGATAGTGTTGAGACAACTGGCTAGCCATTTGGAAAAAATTCTTCCCTCTCATATTCCAAAATAAGTCTCAAAATGGTTACAGATTCACAGGTTAAAAATAAAACCACTTTATACTTATGGAATGATGATAATGGCCTAAGCATGGCACTCGAGACAGAAAACATCAAGGAAAAGAGGAAAGAAATTGGACTCGATAAAAATGTACAACTATATAAGCTAGAAAGACGTAGAACATTTTTACATGTAAAAATCACAGTGGCCAAGCAGACGGTAAAAAGAGTAATGGGTTACTGAACACATAAAGTTGAGGCTTAGATACCCATAACCTGGGAAGATTATTGTCTATAAATAAGAAAGTGACAAACTTCAATACGGCAGTTTGGGCACTGCACATTAACAAGGCTCAAATGCAGGGTCAACAAATGAAAGAAGGGTTGCTCAGCTCAGGAGTCAGGAAAAAAGGAAGTGAAAAATGATAAGCACTTTTTTTCACCTATGAATTTTGAAAAAACTAAAAAGATCCTCTTGTGCTAGGTGGAGCGTCAACTGGAATAACAACCTTCTGGAAGAAAATGTAGCTTTCTCGCGCTCTCTCTCTCTCTTTTTTTCCCCAAACCTGTCACTCAGTTGCACCCAGAATCTGCTTTTAGAAAACAATTGAGAAGAATAAAGAGCATTTGCATATTTAACCTCAGGAATATTTAATATAGTTTTGTTTGACTATTAAAAGTACAAAGAAATACAAGAGGTGGGTATGGAATACTATACAACTGTTAAAAGAAATTGTAGAACTGTTTAAAAGGACGTTTAAAGTAAATGGTTGTAAACTATTAACACGGGCTCCAAACTATTAACACGGGCTCCACGGTGTTCGATCAAGTGTAAAACGTTTACAAAATGATGTATTTATTTAGTGTGATTCTGTTTATGCTTTAAGCAATGTTACACATGAACAAAATCAGACACAAATAGAAATATAAATGTCTGGAAGGACATAGAGCACACTGTTCATAATGTTTATCTCTGCATGATGGGATTATATAAGATTTTGGTGGTTTCCCCTCTACCTATTTTTCGGTGTGTTATTTCCATGTAAATCAGCCAGAGATTGCAAAGTCAGGAAATATTTTTAAGTCGGTGGTAGTTAAGTTTTAGATCCATTTCTTTGCCTCTAAAGATGAAGTCACCCGCCTCTGCGCTCCGCCTTACGATTCCAGGGTTTGATTTGTTTCTTTTTGGAATTAACTTTGCTTCCGCAGCATTCTGAGGTCTCCCTCAGCTGGGGATGCCTGTTTCACGGCTGGTCCTTTGTGTCCCTTCGCCAGATTTATTCAGCGGTTTATCAAGTGGTTTCCCTAATTGAATAATACTAGTAATTTCATTTTTTAAAATACATGGACCCATTAGTGTCAGTAATTAGACATTAACAAGTACGAAGATGGCCCATTAATGTAACAGCAGTTTTAGGAGGCTCTACTGCTGGAGTCTATGGGGGAATCACTTATAAATGCTGCCCCTCGTGGATTTGTGATGGACCTGTGTGTGAACATCTCAACAGCGGTGGAACCTACAACGAAATTTGCATTTTCCTAACAGGTATTAAACAGCAAGAACTGCAAATGGGATTTATGGCATTGCAGGAACAGCCCAGAGGCCCGGGGAAGCTGGAGAAGGAGGTCTTAGTAAAACAAGCTCTCCGAGAAGAGATAGAGAGGCCTCCTTCACCGGGTCTTGGGAGCAGGTCTTCCAACACACTGGGGAACCAGCATGGCATGCAGTGAGTTCAGATCCAGCTCTGCCGCTTTCTGGTTCTGACATCTTGAGCAGGGTTTTGCAAATTACTTAGTTAGCCCAGGACTTGGCTCCCTAATTCAACATTACAGAGCAGATCTTGGGTAAAACCTTAAGATCTTTGATCTTCTAATGGAGACCTAAGGAGGAAAAAGGAGCCCAAGTTGAGAGAAAGAGAGAGAGAGAGAGGAGAGAGAGGTGGGGGGACAGTAAGAGAGAGAAAGAATCAATTCTATTCAGTTTTCCATGTGGCTTGCATTGCTCTGACACTTAGTTGTGTACATGGTGCTGGGGTTCAAACCCGCATCCTCGCACATGCCAGGCAAGCACTGCAACCACCAAGCCACCTCTCCAGCCCCCAGAACACAGTTTTTGTCCTCTGGGATGCACTGCCCTTGCAGACCCACTTATGTGCATACCACACAAAGGGCAGGATTCTGAAGATGCGTGGACCCCCTGAAGCCCACCCAGGAATGGCCAACAGCCGGCAGGGGGCAGCTGTAATCAAGTGTTCAGGGACTGGAATGGAACCCGAAGCTGTCACCCAATCTGGGTCTTCAAGCCACCATCACCTCTTTCGCGGATGGCTGTCAACAGCCTCCTGAGCGATTCTTGCTTCTGCCCTTCTCTCTCTCTCATCTATCCCCAACAGCAACCCCCAAGCTCTGCTAAAACAGGTCACTTCTCGTGGCATTGGAGTAATCGTGGAGTCCTTCAACGCCTTCCACCCCTGGATTCTTCTTTGTCTCTCTGACCTCACTGATTTCCCTGGTGTCTCTAGAAGACACCAAGCGCAGCCCACTCCAGGGACTGTGCACCTGTTTCCCTACCAGCTCCTCAGAGAGCCTCACTTCCAGTGTCCTCGCTTCCCTCATCTTTACTCAAACATCCCCTCCTGAGTGATGTCTTCTCCATCTACTCTTTGCAAGCGTAACCTCCTGACCCTACATCCTCCCAACCCCTACTTTGTTGTTATTATTTGCTTGGGAGTTACCGCCACCTAACTTGTATACACATGCTGATTCAAATATTTATGGAGGGGGCTGGAGAGTGGTTGAGCACTTGCCTGGCATGCATGAGGTTTTTGTCTCTTTTGTCCCATCCATCTCTGGGCTTTGGAACAGTACCTAGCACATAGTAGATGCTCAATAAATAATGGATGGATTAATGAACCCAGTCCAAAGCCCTTTTATCCACCAGGATCTGGGACGGGGGAAGCAAAATCTCAGAGAAGCCAGCACGACTCCTATATGCATAGGCAGCTACTAGAAGTCACACCTCCTTGGCTTGAAATTTGTGTGGCTCAGACTCCAACATTGGCAGAGACGTGGATGCATTTCTGAGGCCAGCGTAGGGCCACCTGGAAGGTGTGAAGGATCCTGGAATTGCCCTGTGGAGAAGTGACCAGGCATACAGACATTTCTTTGGGTGCAGTGGAGTGATTACAGATGGAGCCTCCTCTTCTCCAGGCTGTCTGGTTGTTGCTGATGGAAATGAGATCTGTGTACTTTTGGTACCCAAAAAGCCAGTAGCACAGCAGACACCCTTGAGATGAAAATTTCAGAACTTGGCGTGTAAATCTGCTCTCTACACAGAAGTAGGACATTCTTGTGATTTGTCAACTGAGCATTAGGATGTCAAATGGCAGCCCTAGAGATAAACCCAAGTAAAAGACTATTTAATAATCTACCCTTCACTTCTCATATCAGCCCTAAAGATGATTATTCCCGACTTATTTTCCAGGAGATAAGCTCCCTCTTAAACGCAGTCTGATTTTTATTGTCATTTACCCTGAGTGTTATCTCCGTTACCAAATACAGCAAATGCTGCTCTTGGGCAATGGTTGGTCCAGACAAGTTTTGTTTGGCTCACATGGTATTTTAGAAAAAAAAAATATTGAGTGCCAACTTAAAAATCAAAACATACCCAAAATATTACAGTTCTGGATTATCTTAAAAAATGGAGATCTTGGGCAACGCTAGACCCATATGTCTGCTTGTTAACAGCCATCTACGAAAAAGCAGTTTCCTCTTTAAATGAGGTGTGTGCCCTAAGTTTCCCCAGCGGCCCCACTCGCCCCCCCCATTCACTGTCACCTGCATGACTATGGAATTTTTTTCTTAAGGAAAGAGAGAGAGAAAAAGAGAAGAGAGAGAGGAGTGTGGAGAGAGTGTCAATTTTGTATCTGTTTTTTGTTTTGCTTTGTTTTTCTTTTCTTTATTGGTGTATGTGGTGCTGGGCTTCAAACCCAAGACCTCATGCATGCCAGGAAAGTGCTCTACCACTGAGCCACCTCTCCAGCCCCCTCTATAATTATTTGAAGCAGCAACCCTGGCTTCTACCCCTGGGTGCTGGACTGTCCTTTGAAGATAGGGAAGGAGCATCCTTAGACCCCAGAATACAAGTTTCTCCCACACTTCATCCCAAAGGACCAAAACATGGAATTGTTGGGCAATCTGCTTCTCCACCTAGGTTCCTCAACTTGGTTTATAAGAGGCTAAGTTAAAAAAAAAAAACATTTCATATAAAGAATTTCCGCCACCCATACCGAGCCCTCTGGCTGGTATGTGTGCTCTCCAGACAGAAGCCCAAGTGCCGAATCCTGCCTCAACCATTTCCCGCATCTGTGACCATGAACGAATTTCTTGACCTTTCCATGCCTCCGTTTCCTCATCTGTAAAGCAATGAGAGCAACAGTTTCTACCTTATTGGGTTAGAGTGGAGGATTAAATTACTCACGTACAGCACTGAAAAAATTACCTGGCATGTAAATGGGGGCAGAATAGTATATTGTGGCATAGGGAGCCTGGGGTGTCAAGAAGGCAGTGAACTTTGAGCTAGCAGAGTGGGATCTAGTTTGCTCCACCACTCCTAAGGAAAACAACACTCTTCTGATTCTAGGTTATTAAGTACAAAAGCTGGAGGCAAATAAAACCAAGAGTTTCTTAAACATCCAGTTCAAAGCGTGGAACACAGCAGACATTTAAATGTCCGTTCACTCTTACGTCACTTTACTGTGAGTTTCCTGAACTTTCTTTCCGCGACTTTTACTTATATGCAACCAAAACTATTGGCTGACGGGTAACCTAGGCTGGAAGAGAGAGCAATGGGAGATGGCTTTTTTACTCCTGGAACAGGTAATTTTGAAGATGTAGTTACTCTCTTTGCTGTACAAACTTTACTAATACCAGCCATTCTAGGATGCTCTGTACAGATATCCTAGTCTAGTCCATTGGGGAATCTCTAACAACACAAAGCTACATCTTTCAGTGTGCTCTCGTATAGCCAACCAGCCCCAAACTCAGCAGCTTAGAGCAATAGCCACTTATTGAACCCAACAACTCCCTGGGTAGCCATTTATTGAACCCAACAACTCCCTGGGTTGGCCCAAGTTCACCTGGGAAGCTCTGGTCTGGGCCAGGCTAGGCTGGTCCTGGCTGCATTCACTTCTGCATCTGTAACCAGCTAGTCAGTTGACTGGAGTTAACTGATGTTTGCTGTCTCGGTCCTGAATGTCCAAGTAAAGGGGACCCCATCTTCACATGGTTGCCCACTCTCTGGTAGCCACAGCACACCAGGAGCATCAGACGGGCAAGACTTGATGCATATGAGATTTCCAAGTGTCTGCAGATGTCACCATTGTTATTGTCCTTTTGGCCAAGGTAAGTCTCAAGGCCAAGTTTTGAGTCCATGCAGGAGGATACCCAAAGGGTATTAATCCAGGAAGGGGAGTCACTGGAGCCATTTTGCAAATAACGGACCTCGTTCTGATCATCACTAAGCTAGAAGGTGGCTCCCTCAACTTCTAGCGAGTGGAAAGCTCAGGTGAATTCTCTCCTCCTACATCTCAACTGTAGATTCTTTAGCTGGTGAGGAATCCCTTCCAGTGAGGGCTGTACTCAGCTGTCCCCAGGCCTGGTTCACAGTGTTCCCATTCAAGTGCCCCCAGCCCATACTTCCCTTACGTGGCCTGGCTTGACCAGAGAGCAGCCTAGGCAATGAGCCCACATGGCTGTGAGTCTGCGTCTCTGGAATGCCAAAATCTGCCAGTGCCATATGCTGTCTGGGGAAAGGCATTATTTACTGTGAACACTGATGCTGAAAACTAGCAGAGACATCTGCTGGGGCTGGAACCTGTCACAATCAAACCAAGTACTGGGTATACCTCCAGGCCCCAGGAAGCTGAACTACTGAACCAATGACAAATCTCCTGGTTCTGCCCAGATTTCTGGATCTCATATCCCTAGGCCACCAGCTCCAATGACTGGAGTCTTGTGAGCTACCAAGGTCCTCAGATGAAACTCATCATGGTTAAAACCCTAAGACTTAGCCAGAGTCTGGACAATATGGGTTGTGCCTGATCCTTCTACCCTATGGGAAGGAATGGGGACTGGGTCAGTACAGTGGGCAGGGCTCTTACCTGAGGCTTACAGTGTGTGGAGTCTGAGAGCCAAAACTAAATCATGTACAAGAGAGAGTACTGGAAGCACGCCCTAGTGGGACAATCCTAACAGCAGCCACCATTGACACAGCTCCATGCTGAGCACCAAATTCTGCAATTATTATTATTATTGGGGTTTTGGTGGGTTTTTTTGTTTTATCTTTTGTTTGTTTGTTGTTGTTGTTGTTTGTAAAGGGTAATTTAGACCTGGAAGTCATTTGTGTGCTGACTTAGCTAGGGGTTACGTAGAGAATGATGATCAAGTCCCAGTTTCTCTGTGGAACTCCAGGGCCCATGATACCAGGGCCTTAATGATGACACCAGGATGCCAAAGATAGGAAAAATAAGGTGGCCTTGGGAGGTTGGACAGTCTAGGTTCTGGCTACAAGGTCAACATCAATGCTATGTCATTGCCAACCCAACTTCTCTGTCTAGACAGCCCCAAATTCAGGCTTGGCTTCCTGAGCAAATAACCAGTTTGAATGATTGTTCCTTTGGATTCCTGGGGAATCCACCATGGGTCTCAGGATCTGGCAGATCACCTATAGCACTTTTGCATACCTAACGCCCTGCATGCGGGCCTGCTGATGTCATGAGCTCTCCTGTCTTTGGAACTGTTACTGAGCTCCCCAGGGGATGGGAATTGAGGTCCTCAGTGGGCTGTGTTCTTGCCGGCTGTCCTGTGCCATGCCCTTGGAATGGCAAAGGTGGATGGTGAATGGGAGTGGGGAGCTGAGCACCCTCTGTTGGGTCGGCAGCCCAGTTGGGAAATCAACCCCAGGGATCCAACACTGAGTGCATTTGGCCTGAGGGAGCTGCCCCATTTTACATGAGATGAGCTGTGTCCAAGGTGTGCGAGGGAGGAAAGGAACTCGGAGCTAATGAGCTGAGTTCACGGCAGCATTAATGCAACTGCATACCCAGCAGGCCTTGCCATCCATCAGTCTGTCAGCCTCTTTGGGCTGCCGGAGTGTAAATTAATCTGGAGGTAGCAACTCCACTGCTGAATTCTTCTTCCCAATATGTTTGTGTCTAAACTCTTCCCTGGGTTCCCAGAGAGAATAAGGCAGTCAGCTTCTGCCATCAAAACATAGTGATTTTCCATGGCCACAAATGCCAGGCAAGGCTAAGGGGCCATTAGCTTGGGAAGGAGATCATGATTGCTAACTGGAGACAGACTGAGTGAATCACATTGAAAAAGAATGAAAGAGGACAAGGAGGCCCTGCAGACCCATGGAGCTCCACCACGCAGAGTCCAGCCTCTGGGGCTCTCCAGAGACTTCATGGTAGGTATTAGAGAGTAATCAAGTGATGCTAACTAAGTCTCCTACCTTAATTTTTGTTCTTTCCAGTAAAGACATGGAAAAAAAATCTTTGATGTTACAAAGTATAGATGACAGCTATTGATTTTGCCTGCCCAGAACCCCTTCTCTTCTTTGGCTGCTACCAGACCTTGACTTTTCATTGAGGATCTCTTTGATGGCATGTGATTCTGGCTGAGGACCATACACTCCCATAGAGGTGGGCCATTGGCCTGCAATGGCCAATCAGGGGATTGTATACCCCTTGGCCATTGTGACTTGTTCAGCAGTGGCTTGTGACTCAAAGTGGATCAATCCAAAATTCCTTAAGATTTGAAATATGGACTGTGGGAGAAATAAGTCCTTTCCCCTGGGATCTCAAGCAGAATTATGTAATCCAAGGGTTATGGTTATCTTTAGCAAATTCATGGAGGACATGGTCTACAAAACAAAACCAACATATAGAGGACAGCAAAACCAGGTGACGAAGACAGAGAGCTCAAGGACACTATTTGACTCCCTAGATCCAAATGCTCCTGAGACTGTAGGACTTCCAAAACTTGTACAGTAATAAATTCCCTTGTTGTTTGAGCTGAGTTTCTATTATTTGTAAGCAAACAGCAGACCTCACTCAGCTCAAATCCTAGCTCTGCTACATAGCTAGTTCCACGTTCTTCAGAAAGAACCTACTTTGTCCAAAGTCACTTTTCTCATATGACAAATATGAACAATTGCACGGGTCCTGTAGGGCTTTTGGGAGGCTTAACAAGAACGCCTGAGAATGCACCTGTCCATTTATTGACATTAACAGGTACTCAGTAAAAGGCTGGTTCCCTTCCTTCCCTGATACAGAGGGAGGCTTGGGAGAATACTCGGCCCTGTGCTCCGTGGCACCGAAGGACAAGATATGGTAGAATCCACATGAACCCAGCAAGCGCCAAGGGCTGCTCTCAGATCTTGCCTCTCTGTCCCCTTTTATCTGTTTCCCCACCTCCCGTCAATCACTGGCCCTTCCATTCTCTGAAAATGGCAGCAGAATACATGCCCCAGAGTCAAAGGAAACCTGCTGAGAGAGGGTAGACCTTATGAGACGCCGAAGAGTAGGAACAAAAGAGCACAAACAGAGGCGACTTCCATGACTGGATCCTAACTTTTCAGCAAAATGGGACATTGAAGTTTTCAGTGGCCTGTGGAAGGTGGAGCAGAAACATCACGGCATCTAATAAATTTATGCCAATGGCTCTTAGCTTAATGTGATTGTTTGAAGGATCTATAAGAACTGTGACTTTGACTGCTCCTCTTCTCCCAGTGTCTTCTCATTTAATAGGTCCTTAGTGAGCATCAGTGAAGGAAAAGAAAAAATGCCAGTTGCCTAGGTACGCAGGCCACTAATGCAGCCAGTAGACTGTCGCATCAGACGACGGAATTTATTGGGTGCTTATCACGTTTTTTTGGTAGCTGTTGATGTTGTTTAAAAAACATTTGCCAATATTTTACAACTGAGAAATTTCACATGAAAACTCTTTATTTCTGACTTCACATGAAAAAAAAATAGCATATGGGGGATTTCCAAGGAGAGTCTTAGGAATCAGCACGGGAGGTGAACTTAGCTGCACTGAGAGTCCCAGACCATGGTAATTTTCCTGATATCTTATGCTCCATTTGGGGAAAATCCGTGTCACTCGACAGTGCTTGCAGAACATTATAAACTGCAAACAGACGCCAATTCCGGAGCACATTGACCATTTGTGCCTTTGAGAGTCACAGGATGAAAGCGAATGGTAGCAAGAGAACTCACGGAGGACCCCAGCCTGCTCAAGCAGCTGCTGTACCGAGCACGGGCCCAGCGACTCAATCCGAGGGGTGACATCCTTTAAAGGAGGATCGGACAAATTGGAGAGGCCAAATGGCAATCAGACTAATGAGATCAATGAACAAGAGTTAAAGGCATAGGGACTATTTTGCCAGGACATGAAAATTATCTAAGGAATATTTGAAAAGCTATTACATGGCAGAGAAATTGGGTCTGTGCTGTGTTTGATAGATGGGCAGTTCAGGGAGTAACAATTAACACTATAAAAAAATGAAGTGAGCTGTCCTAGGAAGTCACTAGAGAGACTGGAATAGCCAAGTGAAATTTTAGGGGTTTTTCTGGAGATTTTTTTTTCTGACTTGAGGATAAAATAGCAAATGTTGATTGAACTCCATGTCTACTTTCCTTTTGTTGAGGTTAGCAATTAATCGCACTTCTTCACATTACCTAGTTCTGAAGCTTAAGTTTAAAAAATAAATAGATGCAGGTAGATATTAAAATGTAATTTCTACTCCTGTTTCTGATCAAAGTCAACTTAGGAATGAATCTTTAACTCAAGACCAAAGTGCAATATCCTATAGCTACTACCCTTAAACCTACCTTTGGAACAAGTTTGGGCACCTGGCCAGCCAGCCACCCAAGGAATCTGGGCCCTCTTTTGGGAGGAACATCAGACAAACCCTTCTAGAAACCAGAACAGGTTGGTCCTGCCCCAGGTGGGATAAGGGCTCCATCATTTCTTTGTGATAGGCATGTCACAGAGGCAGAGGAAAAGAAGCAAAATAAGATCAAGGAGGAAACTGAGACATGGTTGATCTAAATTCTACTGTATAAATGCTAATTATGCCATCTAACCCTCACAGAGGGTTATTGTCTGTTAAGGACCATTATAAATCCTTTACAGCATCTAATTTATCTTGTATTATCTCATTTAACAAACCTATGATGCGTTGCTATTATTGCCCCCATTTCATAAATAAGAAATTTGAGGAACAGAAAGGTTAAGCAATTTGCCTAAGAGCACACTGGTAAGAGGTTGGGTTTATCTTCAAACCCGGATTCATTTGACGCTGAATTGGAGCCCCTGACAAGACAGAAGGAAAATGAAAGGCTACATTCTCAATAGTTTTCTGAAATGATGTAAGTGTTGGTGACAGTTTCCTTAGCCTGTGCCGCAGAATTCCACAGTAGAAGGAGCTTCTCATCCTGCATCTTCTCCCTGAGCCCAGGGACAGGTCTGGAGTGTCACATTCCAGCAGGTTCTCTGGAAGCCCATGGGCTCCTGGGTTCATTTAAACCCGTGATTTACCACTTTGGAGTTGAATGACCTTGGGTAACTTCCCTAACTTCAGGTTTTTCATCGCCTTGGGGCTACAGCCCTCAAATCTCACTCTCTACTAAAGTGGCCTCACTAAATGTCCCTATAGATTCCATGTTGTCCTAGATTTTTCCAGATATGCTCCTCCAAAGGGAAAAGGTGGGGATCCTTCCCCAAAAGAACACCCTCAAGGTGGATCTTGGATACAGTACTGTATGAAAAATCTGCCACATAGCTGCCTGGCCAAACGCCTGTGGTCACTGGTGGCTAAAATTCTAGGAGTTAGAGATTTCAATAGACCATCTGGCCCATCCCTGTTCTCTCCTACTCTCTGAGGGTCTGGCCATCAGAACTCAGGCTTTCTTTGCCAGCTCATGTGGGGGGGTCCAGGCCTCCTTACATCCCCAAACTGAGAGTTAAACGTGTATCACTTACAAATGCATTATCTTCCAAGCAAAGTAGCCCTGAGGGCTCATTTACTTTTCCCTCAAAGTCCTCTCCAGGTAGTCAGGGATTCCTCTTTATAGCTCAAGATATCTGCACAATTACAACCCAAAGCAACCCATTTCTGAATATGAGATGCCAAGTTCCTCTGGAAAACATAGCCAAGTAACAGATGCTTTAGAGCAATAAACAAATTGATGTATAGTTTTTAGTCTCTCTGACACTAATAGGCAGAAAAATCTTTCTTGGGAAGTAGAACTTCAGGACAGGGTGCTATAAGAAAAGGGTGTGTTCACTTCACTCCATTAGACCTGGGGCCTCGATGGCCTGCTTTTGTAGATCTGCAAACCCAGTGAAACAGATCCCTTGTATGAAGCCCAGGTCCACTGTCAGTTTCAAATCCAGTCGCAGGGCAAACAGCCTGATGGAAACTTAGCTTATCCTCATATCTCCTGGTTACCCTGGAGCAGGAAGCAACTTGCATAACTTTAAGTAGAGTCTGATGCTTTCTGGAAGTAGAAAAGTACCACCTAGCGGGGCTGGAGCAGTGGCTCAGTGATTATGGCACTGGCCTGGCATGCATGAGATTGTGGGTTCAAACCCCAGCACCACGCACACAACAAAGTGTCAGAGCAATGAAAGCCACGTGAAAAACTAAGTAAAATTAATAAAATTGATTCTCTCCATCTCTCTCTCTCTCTCTCTCACTGTCCCTCTCTCTCTCTAAAAAAAAGCACTACCTGGAAAGTGGTCCCTGTTTCATGGAGATGGACAATAAACTCAAGGACCCAAGCAGGAAGACATTGGGTCTACTTTTCCTTGATGGTTGGTTCCTCCCAATTTAGAAGTGCTCCTGCAGCATTGGTTCTCACTTTTGAATACTGAGTCGCAGTTCACCCACGTCCCTAGCATTTGTGAGTGACGTTTTTGCGTGCACCTGGTAATGGCAATTACAGCCCTTTCATTCCACCTTAAGTCTTTAGTGCCATCCCCACCAGCCGTTCAGCAGATGATCTTGCTCCTGCAAATCCTTCCATCTCCCACTGTTGTTGTCCATTCCCACCATAAGAAAATACCACAAACTGGGTCATTATGAACAGCATTTATTGCTTGCAGTTCTCGAGGCCAAGTCCAAGATCCAGGCACTAGCTATGCAATATCTGGCGAGAGCTTGATTCCTGGTTCACAGATGGCCATTCGCTGAGTCTTTACATGGTAGAAAAGGTGAGGGAGCTCTTTCAAGTCTTTTTTATAAAGACACTAATCCCATTCATGAGGGCGAAGCCCTCCCAAAGTCCCCATCTCCAAATACCACTACCTTGGGGTTTTTTAAGAGAAGGACAATGAGAGAGAGAGAGAGAGAATCAATTTTTATTGAGTTTTTCACATGTCTTTCATTGATCCAACACTTAGTTGTGTACGTGGGTGCTGGGGTTTAAGCCCGTGTACATGTGCATGCCGGGCAAGCGCCACAACCGCCAAGCTGCCGCTCCAGCCCCAATTCATGCTTTTTGGAGGCAACACAAGCATTAGTTCATGGCACCGCCCCATCTAGTTACACACTTACATCACTTACAGAAGACCCTGCCATGCTCTGCTCATGTCTGGGTTGGTCTTCACCCTACACAATAAAGACCGTAACTCAATAGTATCATTCTTGCACATCCAGGTCAAGCCAACATTCCAGAAACTTCATACCCTTGGAAACTTGAATATCCTCAATCAAATCAAAGTCTTAATGGATTGTTGTTTGGGACAACTCTAGATTGTATTCTACACGGTCTCCCAGAACTCCCCAGTGGGGCTCACCTCTGGTTTTCCCACAATGGTAACAGGCTCGATATACAGCTTTTATCAGCCTCCTTTCTGTTCCTCTCTCTGGTGTTGCCTAAGATCTCCTTCCAAATGAATGTCTTGCATTAAAATCCTCCGTGTCTCCTGGGGGAGGAGCACACCAGGCACTACCCAAACACACTGGGCTTGCTCTCAAGGCTGATTAACTGATCAGTGCTTATACACTCACTTCCTGCTAAGGCTTCCTATGATCATAAAATGGGATAATTTTCAGGGATGCTTTTGATGTGTCTGCAGCATTAGACAATACTGACCATTTGCTCCTTCTGGAAACTGTACTACCCTTTGGTTTCTCCTCCATCGCAGTGCTATTTAGGATACAGATTTAAGCAAGTTGGTGCTGACCTAAGACACTCTCTGGAGTTGAATTCCAAGCTGCCTCCTCGCCTGCTCTCGTTGCCCTCTTGAACCCGTTCTCACCTTAGGACTCATTCGCTTGCAGCTGTTTGTCTCCTCAGCTAGATTATGAACTCCTTGACGAAGGTTTAAAATGTTTCTTTTTCAGTACCAAGGACAGTGCACACAGCAACTAGCTTAGCTTCTCAATCCATGCCGAGTGAACCAGTTGACAAACCTCATGGATAGCTAGGACATAAGGTGGCTCCAGCCCTAGTTTTTTGAGTGGCTGTACCAGTTTGCAGTCCCACCAACAGTGTGGTAGTGTTCCTTTCTTCCCACATCCCCTACAGCATCTGTTATTGTCCTTATTTTTCACTTTTTGCCACTCGGGCAGGAGTAAGGTAGATCTTAGTGAAGTTTTGATTTGCATTTCTCTGATTCCTAGTGATGTAGAACATTTTCTCATATATTTATCAACTTTTTGGAATTCCTCTGTTGAGAAGTTTCTATTTAGTTCCCTAGACCATTTATTAATTGGATTATTTGTGGGACTGATGTTCAATTTTTTGAGTTCTTTGTATATTCTGGATATTAGTCCCCTGTCCAAGGTGTAGCAGGCAAAGATTTTCTCCAATTCTGTAGGTTCTATCTTGACACTCTTGACTAATTCTTTAGTTGTACAGAAATGTTTTAGTTTAATTGCATCTCACTCATTTATTCTTGGCTTTAATTCTTATGCTATGGGTGTCTCTTTAAGGAAAGAGGTGTCTATACTGATGTCATGGAGGGTTGATTCTATTTTTCTTCTGGCAATTGTGTAGTTGCTGGTTTAATTTCTAATTCTTTGATCAATTTCAATTTGATTTTTGTGCAGGATGAGAGATAAGGATCTAATTTCAACTGTCTGCATGTGGCTGTCCAGTTTTTCCAGCACCATTTGTTGAACAGGCTATCTTTCCTCCACATTATATTTTTGGTCCCTATGTCAAATATCAGATGGTTAAAGATTTGTGGGTTTGCTTCAGTGTTTTCTAGTCTGTTCATTGGTCTTCATGTCTGTTTTGATACCAATACCATGCTGTTTTTGTTACTATAGCCCTACCGTATAATTTCAGGTCAGGTATTGTGACACCTCCTGCTTCCTCTTTTGTGCTTAGTAATGTTTTGGCTATTCTGGGTTTCCTGTTATTCCAAATGAATTTGAGAATTTCTTTTTCTATATCCGTGAAGAATGTCATTGGTATCTTGATGGGGATTGCATGAATATTTTCCCAAAAGAGCTAGAATTGACATACCACAGAGACACAGCTACATCAATGTTTATAGCAGCTCAATTTACAATAGCTAAACTATGGAACCAACCCAGATGCCCCTAGCTGGCTGAGTGGATTAAAAAGCTGATATGGGGCTGGAGTGGTGGCTCAGCAGTTACAGCGCATGCCCAGCATGCACAAGTACATGGGTTCAAATCCCAGCACCCATGTATACAACTAAGTGTCAGAGCAATGAAACCCATGTGAAAAACTCA
>PVKS010011715.1:0-55859 GCA_004027875.1 Aplodontia rufa | reverse complement strand
TGTGCAGTGACGTGACTTGAGAGCATGGGTGGCAGTTGCATGTGCAGTGACGTGACCGTGAGAGCATGGGTGGCAGTTGGATGTGCAGTGACGTGACGTGAGAGCATGGGTGGCAGTTGCATGTGCAGTGACGTGACCGTGAGAGCATGGGGATGACTTTCTAATTTGGTTGCCATCACCTCTTCCCCTCCCTTCCACCCGCTCCATGTCTGCTTCTAAGTTCGGGTGTAGTCTCGGTTAATCAAAAGCTTTTTCAGGTAGGGCTTATCAGTCCCATGGTAGGGTTTATCAATCCCATTTTACAGATGAGGAAACTAGGGCAGAGATTTTAACAGCTTAGCAGATCAATCACCACGTTCATCAGTGAATGACAGGAAGGGATTCAAAGTCAGGTAGTCAGCTTCTGAGTTCACAGCCTTGGTTCCTGTGTGAGCCTGCCCGAATGGCAGCAGTATTTGTCTCTGGGGGTAAGATCCTGGTGGTTTTAGTTCTGGCACCTGTCCTACCCTTTTTTTTTTGGAATTGAACCCAGGGACACCTAACTGCTGAGTCCTTTTTATTTATTCTATTAATTTTGAGACAGATCTTGCTAAGTTACTTAGGGCCTTGCTAAATTGCTGAGGTTGGCTTTGAACTCACGATCCTCATGCTTCAGCCTCCTGAGTCACTGAGAGTAGAGGTGCGGCCACCATGCCTGACTTTACTTTTTTTTAACAGTACATTCTATTTACTTTTTAATATACATTTTTTCATGGTCAGCGTACTACATGAAGAACAGTTTCCAAGTCAGTGAATAACACTTTCAGTGCTTTCGAGCTTCTACTTTGGTCAGTTTTATTACGGTATACTTTACATATAATAAACTTAACAGATTTAAAGTTTACAATTCAATGAGTTTTATGGCTGTTTGCACTCTTATAACTACAAGCACAGTCAAGATGTATAGTATTTCCGTCACTCCAAAAAGTTACCTCAAGCCCCTGTGCCCTCACCCTACACCCTGGCAGCCACTGATCTGCTTTGTATCACAATTGCTTTACCTTTTCAAAAGAATTCTGTATAAATAGATCCAAACAGCACGCCGCCGTTTGTCTGGCTGCTCTCACTGGCGCAGAGCTTTTGAGACCCCCGTGTAGTTGCGAGCCTCAGCAGTTGATTTCTTCTCATCGCTGAGTAGTGTTCCGTTGTCTGAATCTAACAATTGGCCTATCCATTTGCCCACCTGATGAACATTTGAGTAGTTTTCAGCTGTGGGCTATTAAAAATAAAACTGTTGGAGGCGGTCATGTTCAGGTCTGTGTGGGTGCACGGTTTCATTTCCCTCGAGTAGTCACCTAGGACGGGAGTTGCAGTCACATGTAACTGTGTGCCTGGCATTCTTATTTCAGGTTGCTGCAGCTGTTCTAGGCCCTCTGCGTTGCCATGTGAATCTTAGAGTCGTGCTGTCAGCTTCAACTCTGTAATTTTGGTTGGGATCATATTGGCTCTGCGGGTCATTTTGAGGAATTGACATCTTTACAGTACTGAGTTTTGGATCCTCGAGTGTGGCATCTCATCAGCGTTTTGTAGTTTGGAGTGTACCAGTCTTACACCTTTTCTGTTAAATTTATTCCTAGGTATTTTCAATTTTTTTTTCTTAACAGAGAGGGACAGTGAGTGAGAGAGAGAATCAGTTCTAGTTTTTCATGTGGCTTTCATTGTTCTGACACTTCGTTGCATATGTGGTGTTGGGGTTTGAACCTGTATCCTTGTGCATGCCAGGCAAGCACCATAACCGCCAAGCCACTGCTCCAGCCCAGTATTTTCAATTTTTGGTGCTATTGTAAATGATACCAGTTTATAATAATAAAAATTTCAATGTCTAATTGTTTGACTAAAGTGTAAGAAATATTATTGGCTTTTGTATATTGACCTTTTGACCTTGTATCCTGCAGTCTTCCTGATAAACTCCCTCATTAGTTCTAGCTCTCTCATATTGTTTAGGATTGCCTGCAGAGATGATGAGGTTGTCTGCAATGCAAGTTTTTACCTTTTTTAAAAGTGTTCTACGAATTTTAGTATGTTTCTTTTATCATTTTGGTGAAAGTATTTTTCTGTTTCCCTTGTAGTTTCTTTTTTGACCCATACATTATTTAGAAGTGTGTCATTTTGGGCTGGAGTGGTGGCTCAGTGGTTGAAGTGCTTGCCTGGCATGTGTGAGGACCTAGGTTCAAACCCCAGCACCACATACACAACTAAGTGTCAGAGAAACAACGGCCAGATAGAAAAATAAAAATAAAGATTGATTCTCTCTTTCTCTTTCTCACAGTCTCTTAAAAAAAAAAAAGTGTGTAGTTTTAACTTCTAGATATTTGGGGGTTTTTCTATTATTATCTTGTTAAGAACTTTTTTTTTTTTTTTTTTTTTTGGTGCTGTGGATTGAACACAGGGGTGGTTAACCACTGAGCTGCATCTCCAGCCCCTTTTGCTTTTTTTCTTTTGAGATAGGGTCTTGCTAAATTACTGCGTCTGGCTTTGAACTTGGGATCCTCCTGCCTCAACCTCCTGAGCTGCTGGGATTACAGATGTGCACTATCTTACCTGGCTGTTACTAACTTCTAATTTAACTGTATGGTAGCCACAGAATATGCTCTGGGGGTCTTTAATTGTTTTATAAATTCATGAGACTTTGTAGAAACTAAAGTTATTTAATTATGAAATCAGGGAATTAATTGAACCTTGAAGTAATTTTCCATTTCTTTCAGGTGAGAGATCAAGCCCAGCGCTGTTCTCGGGTTCTCCTGGATATTGAGGCTGGAGCTCCTGTTCTTCTCATCCCGGAAAGTTCCAGATCAAATAAACTGATTGTAGCAAATTTGGGAAAGTTGAAAGTCAAGAACAAGTTTCTCTTTGCCGGTTTTCCCGGGACCTTTTCCTTACAAGATAAGGTCAGCAGTTAACATCCCTTCCCTTTTCATTGCAAGTAGTATTCCAACACTAGTTGAAAGATTCCTATGTTGCCAGAAGACGATCTATAACAGCTATTAGTTTTGTGGGATATATGGCTTAAAGAATATTTCTTTATATTTTATTGATGTTTCTTTTAACCTTTTAAATTAAAGTAGTACAAATTGTACCCCTTACTCACTGCTTACAGAAATTTGTTTTAGCAAACCAACCAGAACCAAGGAAACCAACTCTCCTTCTTTTTCTTTTTCTTTTGAGAGAGGGGATTGGGTGGGTGGGGGACAGAGAGACAGAGACAGACACAGAGAATCAAATTTATTTATTATTATTATTATTACTTTTCTATCTGGCCCTTGTTTTTCTGACACTTAGTTGTGTGTGTGGTGCTGGGGTTTGAACCTGGGTCCTGGCACATGCTAGGCAAGCACTCCAACCGCTGAGCCTCTATGTTTGTATAGTGTGTGTGTGTGTGTGTGTGTGTACACACACACACATGTAAATATGTATATAAAAAGCATTCCTTCTGTAATACCAATGCTTTATGCCAGGCGGCTGTTTTCAGTGTGTGATTTGGCCTATGATTTACCTGGAACCATTTAAAAATGTCCTAGTGATAAAAATCTTACAGAGTGTCTTGTGTTGCAGGTTTAAATTACTTTGGCAGTTGCATTTTTTTTTAAATTTTTCTTTTGGTTCCAGGGATTGAGCCTTTATTTTTTTATTTTGAGATAGGGTCTGGCTAAGTTGCTGGGGCT
The DNA here is from genome assembly GCA_004027875.1 of Aplodontia rufa. Lineage (NCBI taxonomy): Eukaryota > Metazoa > Chordata > Mammalia > Rodentia > Aplodontiidae > Aplodontia > Aplodontia rufa. The sequence continues at coordinate 52,158 of PVKS010011715.1, read as the reverse complement.
GGCCTCAAATCCTCCTGAGCCTCTGGGACTGCCAGCTTTGGCACTGCTCCTGGCTGGCAGTTACCTGTTTATTACAGGCAGGCTTGGAGGTGACCAGCATGAGGAGTGCTGTCATTTTCATTTTACATGTGGGGAAATGAGGACCTGATGAGAATAAACAATGTAGACGGAAGCACCTGTTCAGTCACATTGCGAGGACTTGGGAGACTGATTAGCCCCTTCATCCATTTCTGCGCTGGAGTACACTGAGTGGCATTTTTGGAGCTAGAGAGGTCATTCTTGGTATGTGTTTTCATCATTCCTTGCTGGTTTCCAGAGAGCTTTTCATCTCTGCTTATTCAGTACAAAATCATTTTAGTGTGCCAGAAAAGCACTTAGTGAAATTCCCAGCTAGTTGTGCCTCTTTTTAGTCCAATAGTTAAAAACTTGAGAGAGAGAGAGACTTTGAGAAAAAGAACCTAAGATGCGATGATAACACTGTAAGACTGACAAGACTGTGCATGTGTGTGCGCGTGCATGTGTGCACTTTCCTTTTTACTGGGGATTGAACCAGGGGAGCTTTACATGTGAGTTATATCCCCAGTAACTTTAAGGAAACTTTTCTGAGACAGCATCTTGTAGCAGGCATTTGTCGAATGCTTGTTGTCAGCCATTGCCAAGTTCTTTAGGTGTGAAAAGCAACACTGTCCTCTACTCACAACACTTCTGACCCTCGTGGTGTGGGGTCAGATGCCAACCAGGTGTCCTCCAGTTCAGTTACGACACTGATTACCTGGAGTTAGCACAGGCTGGGTGGGTTTGGGAGCTCAGTCCCTTAACACTCCTCCCACTTCACCCCAGTCACAAGCCCAGATCTCCTGTGCTCCTGACCAACCAGCTAAAAATTAGGGTTCCCACACCCCTTTCTCTTGTTTAGTTAATTGCTCTAATGACTTGTAGAGCTCAGGGGAAACACATTCACCGTCTTCTTATAAAAGATCCAGAACGGGACATAGATGAGTAGACAGAGGAATAGGTTAGGAGGACGAGGTCTGGTGGAGCCCTGAGCATAGCAGCTTCTGTCATGCATTGGAACTGTCGCCCTGACCCACAGCGTCAGGTTCACTACCTCATTGCTCTGAACCCTGGCATCTGGGATTTTTCATGGAAAACCCAATCTTGTGGTGTGATTGATTACATTGCTGGCTGTTGGTGATTGAACCTCTCCCCTCCCTAGGTGTCTGGGGGATGTAAATGAAAGTTTAACTCACATAGTAAGTTCTTTTGTAATGTATTTGTGATAATCTTTATTCTGAGGCCAGACTAAATTTTTTAGGAAGTGCTCAATTGCAGCCAGAACTGGTGGTTAATGTTAGTGATACTGTTTGTTTTGCTAACCTTCCTAAAAAGGCTGAGACTGGGGGTGCGCTCAGTGGTAGAGTGCCTGCCTAGCAAGTGTGAGACCCTGGGTTCCATCCCCAGCATCACCAAGGGGGGAGGAGGTAATGGTGTGATTTCCTGTATCAGATCTGTCCGCACGCGGCCTCACAAGCATGCTCTGAAGCTAGCCTTGGAAGAAGAGTTGCCAGAATATTCCAAGATGTTTCTGCTGGAGGGTTTCTATTTTGTTAAGCCAAACTAATAGCACATCATTTGTAGGATTTTAATGAAAAAAATTTCCCTGTGTTTGCTTTTGGGGATTTGATTTTAAGTGGCAGTGCATGCAAGGATCGCTTTTTCTTCAAGGTATAATGTGGTTTTGTCTCCTTGTTATCTTGAAAAACCTTATGGGATTCAGCAGTCAATCCACATTCATATACTTAAATGAAAAAACTAACCCTATAAAATAAAATATTCCCTTTTTTGGTGAAGGCCTGCTTGTTACACCCTCCCTTCCCCGTACTGAGGATTGAATTCACGGGCCCCTCAATCACTGAGCCACATCTCCAGTCCTTTTTATTTTTCATTTTGAGACGAGGTCTCCCTGAATTGCTGAGGCTGGCCTTGAACTCCTTCCTCATCCTTCTGTGGTGCTGGGATTGCCGGCTGCACTACTGTTGCCAGGGTCTGCTTATTAATTTTAATTTTGTTTTTATAAATTACTTCCCTGCTATGTAGAGGAATCCTTCTTAAGGCCCACTGAAAAGAATTCCTTTTTCTTAGCTTTGTGTACTACTTTCTTAGTGATCCTACTTTATACCCTTAAATCCTAGGAAAGCTGTCTTGCTCCATGCCAGCGGTTGTTCTGTAGAATTCCATAAGGGCTGTGTGGAGTGTGGCATTTGTTCTAGTATTTGTAGTCATATAAACTGGTCTGTGAGGCTCACCTCTGCGCTTGTACATTCCAGCTTAGTTGCAGTGAATAATTATCTCCTTCACCAGAGGTCACTTTGCATTCTCGTTGCCCTTTGGTAGATGTGTGTGTGTGAGCTTTGTCTAATACGCATTTCAGTGGTTAAGAACAGGAAGTACTCCCGACATCAAACCTTGCAGAGAGGTTATTTGCCCCCAGGTTTCATGACTCCTGTGTGTTTGGAATTGTTTTACATAAATCCATGTCTTAATGAGTATGGGTTTGAATTTTTTGCATATACTTGGCTTTCATTTTTCTCAACCATAGCTTGTGTTTAAACCGTAATTTCTAAATCAGAGTCTTTCAAAAGCTTTGGGTTAATCTCCTCAAGCCATTGATTTATTTAAACCAACTGTAGGGAGGATGTAGAGATAAATCAAATGAAAGAGCCACAAACATACTCCAGAGTTTAAACAAACTAAGCAAGAGGGAAGGTTTTAATGTTGAAGTACTTAAAATAACAGCATTTACCTAGTAATCTGCCTTGCAAAAAAAAAAAAAAGAATTGGAGGAAGTAGGAAATGGTTTCTTTTACTTGTGATTGCTACTCAGGACAACTGTGAGAGAGCTCTGAGTTTTCCTCTCCTTTCCCAAAGCCGAGAGTCAGGCAGTGCAAGAAGGAAAGCCATTCTTCTGCCCTCCCAGTCTGCAGGTGGCAGTGGAACAATCTGAGGATGTGGAAGTCACACAGATTACAGCTGTGAGGCTTGGGAGAGGAAGTCAGTTACGAATTCTGGTGAAATAGAGTTTCCCTGTAAGCAGTTACCTGAAAGCACTAAGTGTGCAAGAGTGTAGTTTTTCCAGTACAACTACATAATCTATTTTTTTCTGTATTAGCCCTCTTGATTTTCATGCCCTTGAGCGGAAGTGTGACAGGAGTGGCTGAGTCTCGCTTTCCGTTTGTTGTCACGTCCGTAGTTACTTAGATGGGAAATGTAGACCCATGTGGGCAGACTTCTAGAAAGTCCAGTTCCATTGGAGTCACACTGCCATTAGATACATTTTCTTTTTCTTTAAAGAAAGAGGAGGGGGGAAATCAATTTTATTTATTTTTCCACCTGACCTTTGCTTCTCCCATACTTGGTTGTGTCCGTGCTGCTAGTATTCGAACCTGAGTCCTTATGCATGCCAGGCATGTGCTCCCACCGCTGAGCCACTACTCCAGTCCCTAGATACATTTTCTTATAACAATAATTATTTCCCAAAGCCCCAGCAACAATACATCATTTGGCCAAGAGATTTACTTGTGTTGAATTTAACCTGGATTACACCACCTGAAGCAATTTGCTCTGGAAGACATTTGTTCTTGAGGTGTCTTCCTGCAATATTGCAATAGTTTTTGACAGGTATTGAGTCATCGGCAACTTTCTGCGGATGCTTATCTGTGGCAGGAAGTGTCGTGACCTGCTGTTTTGTAGTTGATAGGATCTGGGAGGCTGGGGGAAGCCAGTGTCATAGAGCCTTTGAAGATCAGAGGGCCTGAGTAGTAAAGACCTTGTGCCACCGCCACCCCCCCTCCGCCGGCACATCTACATTCTAGTCTTATTTTGTTTCTTCCAGGAGTCAGTACCTTCAGCTTCCCCGGTGGGTACTCCCAAACACGACATGAGGAAGATGACAAACTTGGAGGAGCCCAGGGGGCCCCATTCTCAGGAGCTGCTCACAGCGCCTCTGGCTGGAATGGGCCTAGGTGGCCTGAAGAGCGAGTTTATGCCTAGTGTCTCCACCAAGCAGCGAGGGCAGCAAGCCACACCATCTGTCAGCCTCACCTCCAGTAGTCCAGGTAAAAGAGGAGAATGTGGGGAGATGATGAGACTCCAGCGACCTGAGCAGGGGATGCGTGTAGTGTTTCTTTAGTGATGACTGGAGGTTGGTGTTGCCTTAAACGGTGTAAGCACCTTAGGCGTAGATTAGCATTGGATGACTTCTAAAGCAGGATTAGATTAGCAAGACACGGTGTGAATAAAGAGACTTTAGATATATTGTTAGGGATTGAATTTAGGGCACCTTTCCACTAAACTACACCCCCGCCCTTTTTATTTTATATTTTGAGACAGGGTCTTGCTAAGTTGCCCAAGCTGCCCTTCAATTTGCTGTGCTCTGCCTTAGCCTCCCGAATCACTGGGAGCACAGGTGTAATTTTTCTCCAGTACTTAGTTGTGCATGTGGTGCCCGGGTTTGAACCTGGGTTCTCCTGCATCCTAGGCAAGAGCTCCAACCACGCCGAGCCACCACTCCAGCCCCAGGACATTTTTCCTTACAGCTCACTGTAATTGCCACCAGGTGGTGATTACATAAATAGACCAAGTCCTGCGTCCTTGTAAGTCACCACCCAGACACCATCCTTTCAAGTCAGTATTTAGTTTTAAAATATAGAAAAGAGCCCTTTAAACAATACTAGTGTTGATTGGATAACAGAATAGTATAAACAAAAAATTGAAAAGACACGAATCATCCAGTTATGGGTACTCTTCTAGAATGTCAGAACTAGGCATTCAAGTTAGTGCGTTATGGCTCTCAGTTTTTTAGCCTGTTGTGGATGGTTGTATTAGGTAGGTGAGGTGCTGCCCTAAGGAGCTAGAGAGGGAGGCAGAATATGATTAGCCACAAAGATCAGTGCATGTGGTTGCACTTTGATGAAGGATGCCAGCTGAGGCAGGCTCTGCTGTTCATTCGTTAGATCCAAGGACCTGCAGTACTTGTGTTCCTAGAGGTGACAGCATAGTGGCTCATCACCATTTGACGGAGCCAGGTGGTCTTCATATCCGTAGTTGTATGCCGATATGTGTGCCAGATGTGGTAGCACTTCACAGCATTTCATCTTCACGATGTCCTTGTCAGGTCTTAGTTTCCACCCCCATTTTAAGTCTTAGATGCGGTAATTCACCTGTCCAAGGTCGTGCAGGTGGTGAAAGTAGGTGTGGGCTACACACTTCAGCAGTGCGACATCAGAACCCGGTTCTCGCCCTCTGGGATGCTGGCTGCACTTCTGCACCTCATGTGTGCAGTGTGCGGGCCACTCAGAAAGTTGTTAGGGTCAGTGACACACTGTGGGTGCCTATAAGAAGTGGTTTGGGGTGTTTGTGGAAAGAAGATCTCCTTATTGACATTATTTCTCCTACTGATTTGCTGGTCTTCCCTGGAGTCCCCTAAGTAGTGTGCAGTGCCTGTGTGCCTAGATTCTATGCAGCACCTTAGGGAGCCCGCTTCAGACTCCTTCCTCACCTGCTCCTACACCTCAGTGCCCCTTGATCAGTCTCGTATATTTGTTAGCGTAATCAACCAAGTTCCTGTGTAATGTCAGGCGTTGTCATCTTTTGTGCTCCAGTGTGTGGACAAGCCCTTAGACATGGTGCCTGTACTTGTGGATTAGTGAGAAAGACATTAAATAAACATATAAATATTGGTAGATTGTAATACACACTATGGGAAAGACTGGAGAACATAGAGGAATGGAATAGATTGAATGGGAAGGGCAGGCCACTGGTATGGCTTGTCCAGGACGCCTGGCATTTGGGGAAACAAAGGCCTGTGAGCCTGAGGCCTAGTGAGCCACCAGAGAGTGGTTTGAGATGAGGCTGCAAGAGCAGGCTGTGGGCTTATGCAGGGTCTGGTAGGGATCTGAGCAAGTGTACAGAGAGAATTTGGATTAAACATAACCATTAAAGGGTAGAGAGGAAGGGAGTGTGGTGATGTGTTTACTGTTGAAGGGATTACTCAGGTATTTTGTGGGCGAAGGTTTTGTGAGGCCCTGATGGGACCCTGCAGGTGCATTGGAGGAGAGTTTGTGCTGGTCTAGGCAACAATTAGGGAGGCTTGGGTTGGAGCAGTGGTAGTAGAATTACAAAGAATTCTGCTGCTGGGAAAAGTGTGTACACCTTTGGTTAATGTTGTCTCCAGGGAGGGATTGCGGGAGAAGTCATTTTTAGCCCTGAACTCTTCAACCTCTGTTGATGTCTCAGGCCAGGCCAGGAACAGTGATGGAGGGTGGCATGGCATGTGCCTGGCATGAGGATAGGTGGGCGCATGGGCCAATCACATGGAGCTTTGCCCAGGGAGGTCTTGTGGCCACGCTGGAGACCTGTGCACAGCTAGTTTTCAGAAGAGTGGAGCAAGGGGAAGCAGGCAGTTCTAAATATTTTCCAAAGGCAGAAGGAGCTTTATTTCGATTTTTAAATTTTGCAGAGGCCCAGACCTTTTTGGATTGTTTTTATTTCATTCTCTCTTCCTTGGGTCCTTATAGAAGACCATGTCTGCCTGCTGGATTGCGTAGTGGTGGATCTACAGGACATGGACCTCTTTGCTGCAGAACGACTTCCGCGGGAGTACTCCACAGCCCCAGAGGACAGGAGTGGAGATCTGACCTTCCCCTCCTATTTTGTGCGGCAGACGGGAGGAAGCCTCTTAACGGAGCCTTGCAGGCTAAAATTGCAGGTGGAAAGAAACCTGGACAAGTGAGTGTTCTTTCTGCATGATGTGTAAGTAGAGTCCGAGCAACTTGGAAGTCAGTGCTGTTCTCGTGAATCAGGAAGAGTATAGGTTCTTTCTTTGTTCACCTGTTTACCAAATGGGAATTGAGTCCTCCTCCCTGCTGGACACGAAGGCTGCTTTGTTGGAAGAGAAAACTCCTGCCCTCAAGGAGCTCGTGTTGTGGGCTAAAGAAAGGCGAGTAGATGATTCTCATTCAGTGTTTGATTCAGTGGTACAGACTGCGCCTTGGAAACCACAAGGAAGGGTGGTGAGGGCAGGTGAAGTCTTCTGGAAGAGGTGGACGCTCCAAATGTCGTAGATTCTGGAGCTGCCATTGCTGCTCAGTCTGGACCTCACGTTCAGATGCGGGTGTGAGCCTGGAAGTCTTCCAGGAGGACGAGGGAGCTGGCCCTGAGTCACCCTTGTGACAGAATGCATATTTCTGCAGTGCAGACGTTGCTTAAGTTGTTATTAGTTCACGTCTTCCTGGCAAGTTTCTGGACAAGGAGCATTCCTAGATCCATCTGAGACCGGCGACATCTGACTCTCGGGGCCACCAGTTCTCTGGGACTGGACCCAGTGATTGCAGAGTGTGATCTTTTTCAGTGTGGAGCATTGATTTGGGGGAAAACAACATTTTGCATGTCAACTCCAGGGAAAGAGGAGGTGTGGCTTCGTCATAATAAAAGAGACCTTCATTTGTGGCATTTTGAAAAGCGCCCTCAACACTTGCATGGAATGTGATTTTTGAGTTGCCTCTGGCCACTGCCTTCCCGGAGTGAGTCATTTCGTGTGGCTTTTTGGGCTCCCTCTGGCTGGGGCTTCGGTGTACACGTTCTCACTGGACGTTTGTGTTTCCCTCTCACTTGTAACTCAAGTGCTCCCTGGCTGGTGTTCAGTTATGGTTGACATGGGCTGTATTTGGTTTTACTGGCTTAGCAGTCTTGAGGAGAGCTTCACTATTTAGAAATTGAACTCTGTTTTCTTTTAAAGCAGTGCTTTCCAAAAAAAGAAGTTCTTCGGTGCTCTTACCTGAACTGTACCCATTCCCACATAGTGCGGATAGTTCTGCTCTTGTTAGCGCAGCAGCAGGGCAAGCTGAGTACAGGTGTGCTCTTAGCTTGGCGGAGACAGACCTCAGGATGGCACCTGCTTTATTAATCGCACGTTAGCCCTCTTCACCTTTATCATTTGTAGATTTTTCTCTGCAGGAAGTTTTTCTTTTTTTCCCTTTTTGCAGGGCTAGGAATCAAACCCATGGCCTTAGCGCATGTGAGACAAATGCTCTGCCCCTGAGCCATGTCCCCAGCCCCAAAGTGATCTTTATATTCTTCTTCCCCTTCAGATCCTAACTCTGTCCTATATCTGCTCAGAGCATAGTGTCTGTAGGCTCCACGGCACGCACTCCACCTGTAGGAGGGAGAGAGCTCCTCAGTGTGGGGACAAAGTAGATGCGTGTCTCCAGGCCTGGACATCTTCACTTGCACCTCTGCCCATCCCTTCTGCGATGAGTCAGCTATTCACCTTTTATCCTAATTCATATCTGGGCTCAGTAGGAAACACTGGTTTCATCTTTTAGTTACCACTAAATCTGTGGAGTTAAGTAAAAATCTTTGCTTTTTCCTTTTTGTTTCTTTCCTTTTTTAAAGAGAGATAGGGAGAGAGTGAGAAAATGCATCAACTTTATTTATTTTTTTCCATCTGGCCTTTGTTTCTCCAACACTTAGTTGTGTACGTGGTGCCGGGGTTTGAACCCAGGTCCTCGCACATGCCAGGCAAGCACCGGAACTGCTGAGCCAGTGTTGCAGCCCCTTTTATTGCTTTTTCAGCGCTAGTGTTAAAGTGACCTCTGAGTCTCCTGAAGTCCTCCATGTTAGGTTAATTGTCCACACACACAGACCACTCCCTCCAAGTGATGGGGATAAAGCCAAGGCCTTGTGCTCTACACCCCCTAGCCCATGTGGTCATATTAGATTTGAGAATTTTCCAGAAGCGTCTTGGGGAGAGAAGGGTTTTTTGTGTAGTTGGAGTGTGCATTTGGAGGTGTGTGAACTTTTGCCATGCATGTTAGTTACGGGACTGGCAATGCAGGTGGGTACATTTTAGCTCTTGTGTCTGGGTGAGAGTCAGTGTGAGTGAGTGAACTGTTTCTGAGTTCTGTTTCTTTTTCATAGAGAAATAAGTCATACTGTTCCAGACATATCTATCCATGGGAACCTCTCCTCAGTCCACTGCTCGCTGGATCTGTATAAATACAAGCTGATCCGAGGCTTGTTAGAGAACAACCTTGGAGAGCCCATAGAGGAGTTTATGCGGCCTTATGATTTACAAGATCCAAGAATTCACGTGAGTGAGACCTCGTGTTCTTCTGTATCTCCTGCAGTCTTGGCTGATGGTCACCCTATGTGTATATTCCTTGAAATCACCTGGAGAAAGGAGGAGGAATAACAAGAAAATTAATTTCTTTAACTGTGAATGTGTTTTTGGTTGGCATCACCAGCTCTGAGTTGATGAGTGCTTTTTTTTGCAGACTGTTCTGAGTGGAGAAGTGTACACGTGCATGTGCTTCCTCATTGACATGGTAAATGTAAGTCTGGAGCTTAAAGATCCAAAAGGAAAGGAAAGTGCTGGGTCCCTAGCCAGGTATGCTACTTCTTTCTTTCTTTCTTTCTTTTTTTTTTTTCCTATATCAAGGATTGAACCTAGGGACACTTAACCACCAAGCCACATCCCCAGCCCTTTTTATATTTTATTTTGAGGCAGGGTCTCGCTAAGTTGCTCAGGGCCTCGCCCAGTTGCTGAGTCTGGCTTTGAACTTGTGGTCCTCCTTCCTCAGCCTCCCAAGTTGCACCGTCACCCCTGGCATTTCTTCCATTTCACTGCTATTTTTAAGAATAATATAAATAATGTGCTTATTTTGCACCAGTGTAGAGCAGAGGGAGCAGTGTAGTGCCACAGTAGGGTAAAGTCTGTGGGTGCTTTTGGTTTGTCTACAGAGCACTTATTTTTTTGTGTGGTTGGGGTACTGGGGGTCAAACTCCAGGTCTCACTTGTGCTAAGCATGCACACTACCACTAAACTGCATGTATCCCCAGCCACTTGGGTGCTTTTGTAAAGTTTAAATTGGTTGCCCTGTTAGCCAAGATAGGTTTGGTTATGCTGTAGTAACAGGTAGCCCCAAATACCAGTGATTTAAAACAGTGAAAAATGTGTTTCTTCTTGAGGTAGATGACCATTGTCTGTGCTCCTTTAATCACTCAGGGTGACAGAGTGGTTTTATTTTTGTTTTTTTGAGATGGGTTTTACTATGTTGCCCAGGCTGGCCTTGAACTCCTAGGCTAAAGTGATCTTCCCATCTCAGCCTCCCAAGTAGCTGGGACCAAATGCATCTCCACTTCCAGCTCACAAAGTTTTTATTTTTTTAAGAGTGGGGAAGAATCAATTTTATTTAGTTTTTCATGTGGCTTTCATTGCTCTGACACTTTGTTGTGTACATGGTCCTGGGGTTCGAATCCGTGTCCTTGCGCATGCCAGGCAAGTGCCACAACTGTCAAGCCACTGCTCCAGCTCCTCATGAAGATTTTTTAATATGCTGGTGAGGAAAATAAGAGCCCTGAATGGCAGTCGAAGGCTCTGGTGCACCTCATGGAGCCAGGACACGAAGAGTCAGGAGGACCATCCTGCCGTGTGTCTGCGCAGAGTTGAGAAGGTGGCACCGGTGACAGCCTCAGCTTTTTAAGAATTGGGAGATTTACATAAAAAAATACTGGATTTCAGCTTCATCTGAAAAAAAAAAAAAAAATGGAAGCTTTGGTAATGTTAGGCAAGGTGCTTACTTGGAAGCGTCCGGACGCTGAGTAGCGGTGTCCTCTGTAGATGGGCGTGTGTTCACCTGGCAGTTCAACTCTGTCACTTGCGTGGTCTGTGTAGATGCGTGAATTTGTGGGACTTACGATCGCATTATGTCTTCACACTTGTGAACTTTTATTCTGATCTCTTTGACAGCCTGTAAGGTTAGACACCATTCTTCTCTGTTTTCCAGATAGGATTTCTGACTAGTGTAAGGTTATATGGCTGGAAAAGTGGTTCCAGAGTTGAGAACAGGACACCAGGGCTGGTGATTTCCCTGCCAAAGCCCTGGTCTTCGAGCTTGTCTTTCTGTTGGACGTCTGCCCTGCCTGGCTCAGCGGAGGAGCACGCTGGAGTGAACCTGGGCCCAGTCCCATGTGGGAGCACTCTGCGAGCCAGCAGGTTTTCTAACGCCTGGCTGTGCCTAGTTTTTCTCAGTGTGAAGTGACTCTGTGCTTGTTTAACACTGTCCATTGCTGCTTTTTCTGCAATTTAAAAAAATTCAGTTGCTGATGTTTTCCATTGGTGTATCAGTTTAATTACTGCTCTGTGTGGAGAGTAGTATGTGTTCTGGTTGTTCCCAGTAACCTCAGTGATACTACACAGAAATCTGTGCAGACTACAGTGAGAGAAACCTCCAGGAAAGCAAGAAGTTGACAGGTGGTCTACGGGCATCCTTGATATCTGTTGGGGATTATTATAAATAATAATATAATCTTATGGGAAATGGGAACAGTGAATCAAGAATATAATTGTCATAAATTTGTGATATTTCGCTCCTTATAAAGTTCCTGTGAATAAGATCATCGTTTTGGAATTGAAAAGTAATATACAAGGCAAAATCCCCGAGTCCTCATTGAAGGACCTGGTGAAATCAACACCAGATCTCGAAATGAGTTGTTTTCAACCTCAGTATGTTGATGATCTCTTCTTATCATCTTGAACTTAAAAAGCTTTGTAAAATATAAGTATGTTTAGCATTGTGTCTTTTCTCTCCTTCAGATTTGACTTCAAGAAATGTAAACTGCTCTATGAGAGCTTTTCCAACCAAAGCAAGTCTATTAACTTGGTTTCCCATTCCATGATGGCTTTTGACACCCGCTGTGCTGGGCAGAAGACCAGCCCTGGCACGAGCAATGTGTTCAACTGTATTTTTCAGCCTTCTAAGAGCAGCAGCAGCACCCTAGGATCTATTCAGATTGAACTTCATTTCAGGTAGTAGAACCAAACCCTACTCCGCCTTTCTTTAGGGAGCTATCTCCTTCTGTGACCAAATGGGTCAAGCTCATGTGGACTTTAGAACATCCAAGGACTTGCTCAGAAGATAAATAGTGGCTCACAGGTGCAGTGTGCTAAACGTTAACAATTTATTCCTGTGCTCTTGCAGTTTCACGCCTTGGCCAAAAGGTGTCTCTGTGGCCTTACCACAAAGAACGAGGGGTGGGGCTGGGGTGGCTCAGTGGTAGAGTGCGGAGCTACCTGGGGGTGGGAAGGCTGGGGGTGGTTGGGGTGGGTAGGGGAACAAAAAAGTATTTCAGAATTGAGCCAGGTCCTTAAAATCAACCTCCCTGTAAGCTTTAATTTGTAAAGTGATTTGGTGAAGGAAGAAATTATGCGTGTTTAAACTGGAAGAAAAAAAGGACTTTTGGTCTGTAACGAAGGGAAAGGTGGTTTTGACTTGAACGTATTTTTGTCTATTTAGGTCTTGTTGGCTCCGTTCTCCACATATCAACAGTTTTTACCTTTTCAAATTGCATTATGCTTTTTTCTCTGGTATATTGGGAGGCAGCATTGTGTTTGGAATGGCTCAAAACCTTGGCCTCCCTCTTCCTTGTTGTGTGCACTAGAACAAGTGATTTAGCCTCTTTGAGACTCAGCTTCCTCTTTTTTTTTTTTTTTTTTAAAGTGAGGGAGAGGAAGAATCAATTTTATTTATTTTTCCATCTGGTTTTTGTTTTCCTGACACTTAGTTGTATATGTGGTGCTGGGGTTTAAACCTGGCTCCTTGCACATGCCAGGGAAGTGCTCCACCTTGAACCACTGCTCCAGCCCCTCAGCTTCCTCTTATAAAATATAAAACAATAAGTTTGTGTGCTTCAGTGGGTAGAGGTAAGACTTAGGATAATCCAGGCATGTTGTTTGGTGCAGGTGGTAGCTGTTACTAGTATTACTGATGTACTTTGTGCTATTTTATGATTTACTAACATGAGATTTTATGACCATAAACCAAAAAATTGGGTCATATCTAAGGAAGTTCTTCAGTGAAAATCCAAAAGAGACCTTGGGACCAATGTCAGTTTCATTCTGATAGTACTTTAATGCCATCAGATGTGTTGCGAATATAAACAACTAAGTAAAAAGGCTGGGAAGATTTCATATTGGTCAAAAATAGAAAAAAGAATTATTAAGGCTGTTCTTGTATTCTGTTGTTTTTATGTGCCTGGCGGTTCAGTGGGCTGTTCAGGATCCTCAGGGTTGAGCCTGTCTCCAAGAGAGGAAAATGAGGGTCAGGACACCAAGATCTAAAAGCAACCCTTGGTTAGGGGTCACGGCCCAGAGGAATGATTCCCAGAGTCTGAGCCCCAAGCACAGCAAGGCTTTATGCATAAGCAGGTTTTGGATACATCAAGGCAGGGATGGTGGTGCAATTGTGTTGGATAGTTACAACTTGACACCAGCCTAGGGACTCCTGGCTCATACAGCTTAGGGACTTTTATTGCCTCCCGCCAAGGGGGATTTCTTCTACGCCAGCCCCAGCCCCGAGTTCCAGGCTCCCAGTTCCCTGTTCTCTGTGAGGCCCTGCAGGCCTGAGTGGTCAAATGCCAGTGGGCAGGGATGCTGCCGTCAGCTCTCAGGCTGCTTAGACTTTTCCAGTCTGCTTCGTCACATAGCTGAGGTTCACCGCTTTGTCCCGCGGTGAGGTCATGTTCTTCCACATGCCTCTAGGAGTGTGCGAAGACTACGTGCAGGCTGTCGTGTGGACGTTTGTCGGTAAGCACAGGCAGGGTGCTGTGCCTCTGGTTGGGGCCCAGGTGGCCAGCACTTCAGCTGCATCCTCACGGGTCTGCAGAGTGGGCTTTTGCCCCTTTCACAGGTGTATAGAAGACACCTGGGGAAGGGTCAAGTGATGCCAGGCCTCATCCAGCTAACTGGGTCTGAGCACAGAGCTGCTGTCTTAGTTCTTCAGGCTGTGCCGCCCTCGTGTCCCTGGCTCATTGCAGCCCTGTGATGAGAGGTCGTGTTGTGGCTCCTCTGTTTGAAGGTGTCTGCGGAGACGACTTCTTTTTAGATTTTCTGTGTTCTTATTGATCTGACGTCCTAAGCTATCGGCTAGTTGTCCTACCCATCATATTTTTCATGTGCAAGGAGCTTTGAAATATTATTCTAGTCATATATTAAAGATATATAATTTCTTGGAGTCAAATAATAAGGTCTTACCTTGGCTCTTGCTAACAAATACCATTGTTAGTGAGAGGAGTAAACTATTCTTTTGATTGGAACTTTTGAACGCTTTCTGTGTCTCAAGAAGAATTACTCTTCTGTTGGGATTTTGTGTGTCAAATGTAAATCACTTCACAGTGTTTAAAGGCTTGAAATATTTTCCAGAGAAGGGATCTGACACACTGTGACTTTCCAGTTAGTGCAGAGTTCTGACAATCTGTGTTCAAAATGGGGTGGAAAAATTTCACTGAGGGCGACATTTATTTCTCTACTACAAAAGGGCAGAGTGTTTCTGTGAGAAATGCTGTGTTTGTGGGAAGGAGACTTGCATCGCCGTGCCCTTTTACTGGCGGCGCTGAGCCAGGGTTAGGAGATGTGAGACTGCAGAAACCCGCCTTAGAAACATCCCAGGCCAGCCTCCCCCGAGCCTGGCGGGAAACGGGCACACGCAGTAGCTGGAGCCCAGACCTCTCTCGGGCTGAAGGACCAAGTCCTACCTGGAAAAGCCCTGGCAGTGCACCTGGCTTTGTTCTGTTTTGCCTACTGTGCCTACTGACATAGGTGGAGTCCCTGTGCGGTCCATGTTTGAGGCCAGGCCTGAGAGTTTCCCTTGGGCTTTCACGAAATAAAAAATTTATAGTAGTGGCAGCTCTGAAGCAAGTGCTGTGGGTATGGGTATGGCTCAGTGTTAGAGGGCCTGGGTTCCACCCCAGCACCACACACACACAAAAAAGAGAATAAAGCAACAGACAGGAAACAGGCTGAGGGAAGGGCAGTGACCTACCCAGGTGACTCAGTTGTAAGTGGCAGTATTTAAATCTGGATCTCTTCCTACTACACCAGAGTTTCCCAGCCTCAGCCTTGCTGGTTGAGTATCCCCATTCTGAAATGTTTGGGCCAGAAGTATTTCAGACTTTGAATATTCTAGATTTTTGAATATTTGTATAGACTTTGTCAGTTAAGCAAAGATATAGAATCCTAATCCAAAAATATAGAATCTGAAAAGCTCTTAAATTTTGGAGCATTTTGAATATTTGACTTGGGGGTGTTGCCCTATGCTGACATTTGGGTCAGATAATCGTGTGTCATGGGGCTGTCTTGTGCAGTGTGGGGTGGTTAGCAGTATGCCTGGCCTCTGCCCACCAGAAGCCAACAGCAGCCCCTCACTGTGACACTCCAAAGTGCCTCCAGGCGCTGCCAGATGTCGCTATGGGAGAGACATCCGTTGAAATCATGGGGTATGCTATACTGCTTTTTTTTTTTTTTAAAGCGAGAGAGAATCAGTTTTATTTATTTTTCCATCTGGCCTTTGTTTCTCCGACACTTAGTTGTGTATGTGGTGCTGGGGTTTGAACCTGGGTCCTCACACATGCCAGGCAAGTGCTCCAAGCGCTGAGCCACCGCTCCAGCCCTTATATTGCTTTTTTACAGCATATTTCTTCTTGTTGGATAAAAAGAATTTTTAAAAAGCATCTGCTCCTTGGGTTATTAAGAAAGGCCTGGAGCACCTGCCTTGGTGTTAGTGCACTTGCGGTTTATTGAAGTAGCTGTTCCTTTTTCTTGTAGGTCAACGAGAGATTCCTCCTGTTTCACAGTAGTTCTCAACAACCTCCGCGTGTTTCTCATATTTGATTGGCTGCTGTTGGTTCATGATTTTCTCCACACTCCCAGTGATGTTAAAACACAGAATGCTGCTCCTCCTCGCTACGGTAACTCCAGCAGCGAATCTGCGGTGGGTCCCAAAACTGTGAAGAGTGGAGTAGTTACCAAGCGGTCTTCTCTTCCTGTGTCCAACGAAAGGCACCTGGAGGTCAAGGTCAACGTAACAGGTGATGCCCCCGAGGTGTGGTCCACTGATTCCCAGTTGGTGTTTGCTCCATGCGGGTCCTACAGGATGAGCTCTGCTGGCTCTTATTTTACACTTGAGCACATACGTATCTGAATCTCTTCCAGAATAATTATTGAGGTTCTTGATCTCTGTTTTCACTGTCTGGTCCCACTGAAAGTGGTGGAGTCTGTTGTCCCTTTCTACTCCCCTAGTGCAGGCACCCAGCTGCGCACCCGCTTGGGCAGAGGTCTTTTTTCTAATGTGAAAACTGGCTTCAGTCTTCTGTTTCATCTTTGGGGCCCCAACAGATGAGCCTTACTGAGTCTAGGCAAATTTGGTATGTGGAAATTGCAATTTTAAAGGTAAATAAGCGAGAGGGTTGTTATTTTCTTTACAAAAAGAATATTTTCTTTTGCAGATGGGTTTATCGTGGCTTTTATAACTAGTGGGCTCTTCGGGTTCCTCTGTGTGTTGGGTATACCTTGCTTTTCAGTGGTTCTGATGAAGCTGGCTTACACAATGTGGGTTAAACGCCTCAGTTACAAAAGCTTGTTCTCTACATGGTTTAAAATATTCTGTTGGTGCGTTACAAATATACGCAGTGGTGGGATTCTTTACGCAGTGCTGTGCATGCGCAGCGGTGGGATTCTTTACGCAGTGCTGTGCATGCGCAGGGTGTCATCTTTATGCAGTGCTTGTGCATGCACATGGCGTCATTTGATCAGTCTCGTTCCACAGTGCCTTCTCTTATGCACAGTTTTTGCACTGTGGAACAGCGTAAGTTTACCCTGTGCAAATGAGTAGAAAACTGCATATCCACTGATTTTAAAAAACCTCTTCATTAATTGATCTACGTTCTCTGTAGACAGTTTGAATGGCGTCACAGATGCTATTATGGAGCTTTGTGCTGCCGACCAACTTGTATCTGAACCTGCTGTCTGGGGTTTAAAATCAGGCCTTGTTTGGAGACACGATGCTTTTCTGAACTTCTGAGTATCCATTAGGCCTCCCAGGGAACTGGGATGCAGTTTCTTGAGCTTGTGTGCTAGTGAGAGAAACTGCTTTGCAGTCTTTTCTGCTGGTGAGAGCTCTGCCGGCTCAACTTACGTGGCCAGTGAAGCACAGAGGCCACACACCTCCTGAGACCATTCTCCCTGGCTGGTGCTCTCCCCTGGGGAAGTGTGATGTTCCTGTGTCTTCAGCTTCTGGCTGTGCTGCAACTCATGATGTTTTCCTCTCCAGGCACGGAGTTTGTGGTTGTTGAAGATGTGTCCTGCTGTGACACCAATGCCATTATCCTGAAAGGCACCACAGTGCTCACCTACAAGCCCCGCTTTGTGGATCGCCCCTTTTCAGGGAGTTTGTTTGGCATCGAGGTAAGAAGGCCGTGTTGAGTACAGCCCTGCATGCTGGGCTGCAGAGAGAAGCATCTCGATAGGAGAAATGATGTGTGGAATTGGGGGACGCTCGCCCTCTCCTTTCACCTTCTCAGTTGCGCCAGGTTCTTCCATGGTATGACTTGAGGCTCCCATGTTAGGCTGTGGACAAGCAGCGGGCCTTTTCCTCTCAGTCCTCCCTCTTCTAGTCCCCACCCCCCTGTGAGGCACCTTGCTGAGTCTTCTCATCCTGCAGGTCAGGCGGTGGGCCTCACTTCCCACGTGTTCCCTTTGTCCTGTGTTGGGCACTGTCCCATGAGGAGTCTGGGCTTGCAGGAAATGGAGAGGTGTTGAGAGGCGGAGTTAAGGGTCGTGTGTAGATCCCTTCCGAAATGCCTGGTGTCTGAAAGGCTTGCTCTGTCGCCAAACGTGCCCTGTCTCACAGTGGTGCTTTCGGCTACGTGGCATCTCACGAAGGAGATGGTTTGCACCAGAGTGTCCTTTGTAGCCTGAAAAAATTCCATCATGCAACGGTCAGCAAAAACTGCTGCTTCGTTTTGAGCCATGGGTTGTGGAGAGAGCCGGGGAAATGCGGCTCGCTGTTCTTCATTCCCCGACCTCCGCAGTCTTCCTCTCGTCGTGTTAGAGTACTTAGTCAGGGTTCTTTTCTCCCTGTGACTGAACTCTTTGTGCCTTACTTTTTCCAGTGGTGTTGCTCAGGGGATAAATGAATGAAACTCATTTTCACTGTCTGCAGTGTGGGCGGTATACTCTTTTGGGGTCAGATGTAGCTGAATGAAACGTGGAGATTTCCCTTCTTGACTGCTCGGTTCTGTAACGTAAAGAAAGCTCAGCTCAAGAGCAAGGAGCTGTGTGCTGGAGTGACGAGAGCTGGTCCTGGAATTGCGACCACCTGCTTTGCAGGTACCATGGCCGGCTTTGAGTGGAAAATCTTGGTGATTGATTAATGGACTGTCAGGCACAATCCAGTTTTGTGTAGCAGAAGCTCCTGCAGGAAAAAGGAAAAGAAAACTGCTCTGCTCTGAGGCCGTGGAACAAGGAGATGGCACACTTTGAGGTTCCTGGAATCTCCTCTCGGTCTTATTTTTTAGGCAGTGCAACTCAGTACAAATTCAAAGAGCTTTGCTGTATCCCTGGGGGAGAATTAATAGTTACTTTTGAACATGGCATAGGACCATGGTATCACACATTTTTTTTGTACTGCTAGGAAATGCCCTACAGCTGAGTGGCAGGCATTCGTGAGAGGGCAAGGGGCTTCTAGAAGAATAGTCTCCTTTTTTCTCTGTAGTTTTCCTGAACACACAGATTGATTTGGTTCTAGAATGGGAACGCTCCCTCATTTTCTTCTGTCACTCCATGAAGATTTATTTTTTATCATTTTATTATAGGATACTTAAGACATATACAAAAGGGGCTGGAGTGGTGGCTCAGCAGTTACGGCGCTTGCCAGGCATGCGCAAGTACATGGGTTCAAACCCCAGCACCCACATACACAACTAAGTGTCAGAGCAACGAAAGCCATGTGAAAAACTCAAAAATTGATTCTCTCTGTCAAAAAAAAAAAAAAAAAGACACAAAATAAACAGAATAGTGCAGTGGAGCTCCGTGTGCCTGTCGCTCGCATCAGTAAGGAATGTATTTTTAATTATGAAATTCTGAGGAAATCAGAATTTTTTCTCAGAAAATCACCTGTCCACCTATAGATATTTTCTGTTGACATTTGGTGTGTTTCTTTCCTTAAAAGAAAGTCGAGCTACAGTATTATTTTGATTGGGCTGTTTTCTCACATAACCTGTAATTCGTTGTAATTGGCTTCCTGCCTTCTGTATGAGCCTGTTGTTTTTAAATGGCTGCAGAATGTTCTCTTGAGTAGATGTCACATACCTTGGTTGCTCTTAATGTTTTTAACTATTGAAATGATTCAGTGAAATTTTCTACACTTTGCATATTTTTCTTGGGCTCGTTCATGGAGAGCCTCCGGGGTGAATTGCTGATTGGCCTTTTCCTGCAGTGACCTGCCGTGTGTGCTTGAGGCGGTGCGCAGGAGCATCAGCCTTGCTCTTCATGGAGTTTGTCCCAGCAGTTGTCATGGGTCTTGCGATCGCAGGGGCCGATTGCTCCTGCGCTGGTCTCTTGGGGTGGACGGTCGGAGCCTTCCCAGATGGACAGTAACCCTTGGCACGCTGCCTCTCGTCCTGTAGGTGTTTTCATGCCGTCTGGGGAATGAGCATGATACGGCTCTTTCAATTATTGATCCAGTACAGATTCAAGTGGAGCTGGTGGGGAATTCGTCTTACCACAGTAGTTCTGGACTGATGGATGCATTCAATAGTGAAGACTTTCCTCCTGTCCTAGAGGTAATGGTAAAAATTTCTGTAACACCCTGATAAACCCTGAGAGCCAGCCTCTGCTAGCACTCTCGCCTGCTGAGCCCAGCAGCGGTTTAGTTAACTAGTTTAGCAGGTACAGAATCAATGTGATATTGTGTCTAACCTGGCAGGTCTTACAGTCTTGGGGAGGTAAACGACTTGTAATTGTCTGGCATCATCATAAAGCTTTGTGAAGCTCACGGGAGTGCAGCGTAGTCAGGCATCTGGTTGTGAGTGGCGGTCTGGTCAGGGTCAGGGGTCAGGAGGAAGGGCAGCCTGTGAACTGGTGGAGAGAGGGAGGCAGAGCCTTCCATGTCAGGAGGCCAAGCCAGGTGGGACGAAGCCAGGCACAGGAGGCTTAAGAATTGGCTTCTTATTTCTTTGATAGGAGGGAATAATTAATCAGACTGTTGAATAATTGGAGATTACAGGAGAAAAGCTACATTGATTTTCAGTCTTTGTGGAATCTCACAGGGAAAAAAAATCGCAAACCCCCAAACCCCAAGTCACAAAGAGTTACGACTTTAGGCCCATACCCAGTTGTGGATGTAGTTTCTAGAGTGGCCTCCTCACGGTGGTCTGCTGTTGGGGTCTGTGCTGCCTTCGCCAGTGCTAACAACACTGCCAAGCTCTAGGGAAGGCTGGGTTTCAGGAAATACTGGTATCGAACGTGACTCGTGTGAGGAGAGGTTCAAATGACAAAGAGCTAAGTTGCTATCACTTTTCTTGTGGTGCTGGGGATTGAACCAGAGTCCCACACATGCTGGGCAAGCACTCTACCGCTATACCTCAGCCCCACGAAGAGAGTTTTTTGGTTGGTCAATTTGTTTTCAGAGATTCACAAAATTCAAATAGATCCATCAGTATGGATTAGCAAAATGTCGTTGATAGGTGGGCCTGTCTCGTCCAGAGTTGTTCTCTGACCCCCAGAGCTGTGCTTTAATTATTAATGTACTTAGTAGAAAATAATCCTGCTGAAGTATTAATTGCTCTGTCATTATCATAGCTTAATAATTTTTATTTGATACAGTTTTGTGACTGTTTGACCTTACAACCAAGGTATGTTACCTCATGGCTATTAGCACTGAATTTCAAGATTTTTTTCAGTCTTTCAAGTGAGAAATTTGTTGTACGTTTAGAACTTGAAATAGGAATTACGTATGTAAGAGTTGTGGCTGTAAAACCTAATGCAACTTTAATAAATTGTTACCTTTTACATTTTGTTAGATTCAGTTACAAGCCCTGGATATCAGGCTCTCATATAATGATGTCCAGCTGTTCCTTGCCATCGCAAAATCCATCCCAGAGCAAGCTAATGCTGCAGTGCCGGGCTCAGTGGCTGTGGAGGCGGACGCCCTTAGCAGCCACCTTCCGGGTGCTTCTCGCGTTGGAGAGGAAGCCAGGGAAGGGACGAGACATACCTTAGATCCTGTTTTGGGTAGGTGTTATACTGTAAAGCCATGCAGTCATGACCCTCCTTTTTTTTTTTTTTTTTTTTTTTAAAGAGAGAAGGACAGGGGTTGGGGATTTAGCTCAGTGGCAAAGCGCTTGCCTAGCATGCGCAAGGCTCTGAGTTCGATCCTCATCCCTGATAAAAAAATAAAATAAAGAGAGAAGGACAGTGAAAGAGAGAGAAAGACACAATCAATTTTTATTGAGTTTTTCACATGGCTTTCGTTGCTCTGACACTTAGTTGTGTACGTGGGTTGCTGGGGTTTGAACCCGTGTCCTTGCACATGCTGGGCAAGCGCTGTAACCGCTGAGCTACGGCTCCAGGCCCATAACCCTCCTTTTTAACTTAAAAGTTTTTCCTTTGCACAATTAAATGGTTCAGAGTCAAATTATCTGTCATTTTATCTGTGACTCATAAGAATGACCCTTACTCATGTTTTAATAAAATTTAAAAACCAAATATACTGGACCGAGTGCTCTAGCTTATGCCGTTTCCTCTCTCGATCTCTTCTGGAGTTATTTTGCAGTACTCCAATTTAGTTTTTATCTTTGAGGTTTTTCCTTTGAAGTTATATATATAAAATACTAAATTTTCATTTTAAACTTTTGAAAGCATAATACGTGTAAGAAAGAGTATTTCAGGGTGTGTTTGGTGGGGTCTGCGGCAGCTCATTTTCGTAGAGAAGTGAAGTGTTTTAGTCATATTTCTGAATTTCTCTCACTCTTTTCTTAAAATTGCACTGTGGATTAATTTATGTCTACTTATTTCCTAGAACTGCAGCTGGCTAGACTGCAGGAGCTGGGGTTCAGCGTGGGTGACTGCCGCAAGGCTCTCCTGGTGTGCCAAGGTAATGGGGGTCAGGGTTCTGCTGTGTGCTCCCAGAGGCGACTTGGAGGGCTACGGTGTACTTAGAAGACTCTCGTGTGTCTGCTGGGGCCTGAGTACAATCTGATCCTGACTAGAAATGGTGTGAGCAGCAGAAGGATCTTCGGTGGGCCGTGGAGCTGACTTCCTAGGTCGGATTCTTCCTCTGCCCCTTATCAGTTACGTGTCAGTGACTCTGGCCAGCTCTGGGCAAGTTGCTTAGCCGCTCTGCCCCACAGCCACCTCCTCTGTGAAGTGAGAAGAGGCCCTTGCGGTAGGAAGTGCTCTGTAAAGTCAGCCACTGCCCCTGGTGCTGGTCCTGGTGGCGATTCCCATCCTCATGACCGTGCTTTGAGCTCCTGTTTGCCTGTCCCTGTTTTCCTGTGGCGTTTCATAGCTCTTGAAAAGAACCCTGCTATTCCCTCTTCAGACACGAAGCCAGCTCAGATAGATCCAGTGCATTTGTCTGAGGTCACCTGTTAGTCCAGACCTAAAATGTATTTGAAGCTCAGTCTTCCTGATTTCACTACATCTCATCGCGCCTACCTCTGGGTTCCCCTTTCTCTTAGAGGAAAGTGTGGCCAGGGCGGTTTTGTCCTTCCAGTCCTTGTGTGCACACCTCCCTCTGTTTCTCTAGGTACTGCAGATATCCATGCATTCTCTCTCTCATGTGTGTGCATAATTTTGCATCTTGATAACTTGTATAGAAGTCCTCCTTTACCTGTGATGTCACAGCCTGTGGTTTTTGGTTACCTGTGCTCAACCTTGGTCTAATGTTAAATGGAAAATTCTAGAAATACACAGTTCATAAGTTTTTAATTGTACGTTGTTTTGAGTTGGGTGCTCTGTGCTACCCAGGGCACGAATCATCCCTTTAATCAGCGCATCCATGCTGTGTGTGCTCCGCTCAGTAATCACTTAGCAGCTGCTCAGTTTTTGGGTCTGTCACAGGATTTCCATTAAGTAACCTGTTGTAACTTAACGGCCCAAAGCGTAGGAGCAGTGTTGGAAATTCAGATATGCGGAAGAGATCTGTAAAGTGTAGTTCTTCCTTTAAGAGAGAAGGTAGAAGCCCTTGACTTAATAAGGAAAGAAAAACAAACATGCCAAGGTCTCTAGGACG
The DNA here is from genome assembly GCA_004027875.1 of Aplodontia rufa. Lineage (NCBI taxonomy): Eukaryota > Metazoa > Chordata > Mammalia > Rodentia > Aplodontiidae > Aplodontia > Aplodontia rufa. Next base: position 29,032 of record PVKS010011715.1, on the reverse strand, counting down.
CACTCGAGGACGAATCTGCTCCGTGGAATCGTGAGCACTAAAAAGGAGTCTGTAGCAGCTTTGCTATTACGTCTCAAATTGTAAAAGTCACGCCCAGAGTAAGTGCTTAGTTAAGATGGGAAAGGCGTTAAATGGTAGTATTTCAGGCATCCACTGGGGTCTTTGGAAACCCATGGATAAATGGGGAAAAATTGCAAACACAGTTCTATGATTTTTAAATATTTTATCAAATTATGATTTATTTCCTTTATGTCTGTAGTATCTTCCCATGTCATTAAGATTTTTTGTAAATACTATTTTTTTTTACAGTAACTCTAAGGATATACTGTAATGTAGTTAACCATTCTTATGTTTTATTCTTTCAATATTGTAGTAAATGCTTTGTGGTGTGAAAGTTTGTCTACGTCTTTCAGTACTTCCTTGGTAGAAAGACTTGTACGTATTTTTCAGGCTCTTCACCTTTTCTAAGGTGGATCGTACCCACTCCGGCTCGTCACATGATGGCTTGCTCCAGCTGTCCCCTCCCTTCCTGCAAAAGTGAAGGTGGACCACAGCGACCCAGTTTCTTAGCTTTTTTATCGGTCGTCGTTGCTGTTTGGTTCCGTTAGCTATGTGTCCTCCGTGTCCTTGGTGTATCACGAAGAGTTCCTGTAGCAAGTCACGCACCTTTTCTAAAGTTCTCAGAGCCCGTTAGATTCCTTATTTTATTTCTTTACTAACTAAAGCAGTATACTTGCTAGTTCCTTCAGTAGTTAACGATGATAGAGCCTTTATAGCACGTGAGGAGAAGTTGATGCACACTCATTCGTTCCTATTCTAAGGCTGTAGGGCACAGAAAGAACAAGAAGCTTGCTCAAGATCCAGTGGCTGGCGAGCGCACAGCAGGATCTGGAACTGGGCCGCCTCGCCCGGAGCTGAGCCCTTAGCTTCTTGTGTGCTCTGGCCTGTGGCACGTGTGTGTGGGATTGCCTCTCTTCTGTCTTCCTGTCTCCTCCTCACCAGATGTGGGAGAGGGGGATGGCCTCCTGGAGGCACCATGAGCCAGCTCCTGAGAGGTGTGGTGACCAAGAGGGTCACCACTCCTCCTCCTCCTCCTCCTCCTCCTCCTCCTCCTTCTCCTCCTTCTCCTTCTCCTTCTCCTCCTCCTCCTCCTTCCTCTCTCTCCCCTCCCCCACTTTTGAGAGCGAGAATCAATTTTATCTATTTTTTCATCTGACCTTTGTTTCTCCCACACTCTGTTGTGTATGTGGTGCTGGGGTTCGAACCCATGTACTCGCTCAAGCTGGGCGAGCGCTGCAATTGCTGAGCCACCGCCTAGCCCCCATTCTGTTTCTTGAAGACAGAATTCCTACTGTGCTAGCCTCTCCCCTCCCCAACTTCTTCATGAAGTCTGAGACTACCTGTGTGGGGTCAAGGCTCTCTCTGGCTGCGTGTTTGCCCCTGAAAACCGTTTGTCTGTTTGCTCTGAGTTGCCAGGGTAGCTGTGGAAGTTGGGGACTGATTACCCTTTAATTTCTCTGAAGGCCAACTGAAAAAGGCAGCAAGTTGGTTGTTCAAGAATGCGGAGCCTCTGAAGTCGCTTTCCCTGGCCTCCAGCAGCCGCCAGAGCCCTGGGGCTGTGCCCACCCCGAGGATCTCAGGGGTGGAGATCAAGGCCGAGAGCGTGTGCATCTGCTTCATTGATGACTGCATGGACTGCGACGTTCCCCTCGCGGAGCTGACCTTCTCCCGTGAGTGCTGCGTGGCCTCGGGTCCACAGTGGGGTTTCAGTGGTGTCTGAGTCATTCTCGCTGTGGGGGTGAAGTTTAAATAATGGCTTTGCATATGTTTTTCATTATGTATATTTTACAGAAATTTGTATTTATTTGCCATATGTGGCCTTCAGCCTATAACTTAGGAATAATAGAAATTGTCATTGATAACATTTCCATTACATTAACAACTCTACCTAAATAATTCCTGATTTTCCATTTTGCTTATGAACCTTCTTTTTTCTCCCCTCTCCCTGTTACTGTGGCTTGTACCTGGGGCACTTGACCACTGAGCCACAATCCCAGCGCTTTCTGTTTTTCATTTTGAGGCAGGGTCTTGCTAACTTTGCTGAGGCTGACCTCAAACTTTTGCTCTTCCAGCCTTAGCCTCCTAAGTTGCTAGGATCATAGGTGTGCGCCACCACTCCCCGCTTGTTTATCTTTTTTTTTTTTTTTGAGAGAGAGAAAGAGAATCAACTTATTTCTTACCTGCTTTTTGTTTCTCTGACACTTATTGTGCGTGTGGTGCTGGGGTTTGAACGTGGGTCCTTGGCATGCCAGACTGCGTTCCAACTGCTGAGCCATCGCTCCAGCCTCTTGTTTATCTTTTTATGTATCCAAACATTGCAGTGAATACTGTTACCAAGGTGTTTACAGAAAAGCTGACAAAATGACGCTCTGACTAGCAACCGAGAACGGTGCTGGGCCGCTCAGCCTGGCGTCTCCTGTGGGAGGGGGGCTCCAGGGCTGAGTCCTGCAGTGCCTCCCGTGGGCAGGTGGGCGAGGATGTGGGGGCAGGCGTCCCCTCCTTGTTTCTGTGCCTCTCTTGCCAGCCTCTTTCTGGGGCCTTGGCCTTTTGCCTCTCATGGGGGCTGTGCTTGCCCTGTGCTTCCAGGCACTGCCAGGGGCGCTCATCAAAAGTAACAACTGGAGTTTTGACCATTTCTTTCCTTTCTGTGGAGAATAATGAGATGATTTCTTATTTTTCTATGGTAATATTTTTTTGGGGGTACTGGAGATTTAATCCAGGGATGCTTCACCACTGAGCTACACCCCAGCCTTTTTTATTTTTAGTTTTGGAACAGGGTCTTTTCTTTTTTTTTTTTTCCAGTTCCACATCCTTCTCTTATTCAATAAAAAGATTTTGTCACAAATTTGCAACTTCTAGGAAATCCCTTCTGTTAGGAGATAGGGTATGGGAAGTTGCTTAGGGCCTTGCTGAATTGCTGAGGCTGGCCTCAAATTTGCAGTCCTCCTGCCTCCGTTTCCAACTTGCTGGGATTATGCCAAACTGTCATCTTAAAACTTTGAGCTCCCTTCATCAGGACCTGCCTGTTCTAACCACTGACCTCTTTTCATGTATTCCGGACGAAATATCTTACGTTCCAATAGGCTCTAAATAACGCATGTGTGCCAGGGCTGGGACGGAACAGAGACAAATGAGGTCTCTGTCCAGCACAACATTTAGGGGTATGCCCAGAAGCTCAACAATCAGTATAAATAACATTTTAATGCAGTGTTTTCAAAAATTGAAATTGATGACAAAAGACACATGATGAGCAGGACGTCCAGGCTTGTGTGCTTGCCTGAGAACCGTGACCGCCAGCTGCACTGAGCACCGCTGTGGTCTGGGAGCCAAGGACAGCTCTGCTTGCCCTGTCCCTGAGTGAGATCTGCTTTTGTTGCAGGTCTGAATTTTCTTCAGCACGGAAGAACCAGCCCTGAAGGCTATGCCCACTTCACCCTCTCTGGAGATTATTATAACCGTGCTCTTTCGGGTCAGTATACAGGGTGTGTTTTTGTGGGATTTGAAAAATGAATTTAAGTGTTTGCCTGATCCCGTTGCAACATGAATTTCACATGTGGCAAAGGGTGGGCATTGGGCAGGACAGGGAAAGATTAAAAGTGAGTAGGGGAAGCTTGGTTGAGTGGGAGGGAGAGACAGGGAGTGGGGAATGTGGGGAAGATGGGGACGGGAAAGGGGTGATGTTTAGCACAGTTTGGTCTTAGCACTCTGAGATGCTGAGAACGTCACACACAGACATTTAAAGCACAAAAAGTCACATGAACAATTTATGTATGTTTTAATAATTGGTGTGTGGGGGGAATCAGTGGAGGAGAGAGACCAGGGAGTGGGGAGGAGTGGCGGGAGGAGTTAAGGGACATAGGGATACATTGTGTGCGTGTATGAATGTGTAACAACAAACCCCTTCCTAAGTAAAGCTATAATGCACCAATTAAAACAGTAAGTGTCTGCATGAGCGCAGGAGATAAGAGATTTCTTAGTTTTCTAAAAACATCTGCTGTATTGCTACTGATTGTTTAAAAAGAGCTGTTTATAGTTAGGTCTTTCCTTCTTTTTTTTCTTAGATGGGGGTTATTGGGGATTGAACCCAGGGGCTCTTCACCATTAAGCTACATCTCCAGTCCTTTTGTTTATTTTTTATCTTGAGACAGGATTTTGCTGAGTTTCTGAGGCTGGCTTGAATTTGTTATCCTCCTGCCTCAGCCTCTGAGTTACTGGAATTATAAGCTTGCACCACTGTGTCTGGCATAGTTGGATCTTTCTGATTTTGGGGTTTGGCCCATTCTAGAACATGATATTGTTCGGATTTGTGTGGCCCTGATATTAGTGAATTTCAAGGGAGACATGTCTGTGTTTTAAACCTCAGGTCTCCTCCTTACCACTGGACCTGTTTGTTTGATGAGATGTCTGAGTCTGTGGTGATGTATATTCACCTACTCCTAAATAAAACAGTCGATCAGGGCAGGCTGTTTTTCTGAAGACAGTCCTGGATGATACTGCAAGGTTTCTTTCCTCTCATTGGAAAGACTAAGGTAAAGGGCCTTGTATTAGACCATTTCTCATTATTGTAATAAAGTACCTGTTGCAGGATGGAGGCTACTTTATAAAGAAAAGATGTTTGTAGCTTATAGTATTTTTGTTTGTTTTTGAAGAGAGAGGCACAGAGAGAGAGAGAGAGAATCAATTTTATTTAGTTCTTCATGTGGTCTTTGTTGCTCTGACACTGCGCTGTGTATATGATGCTGAGGTTCGAACCCATGGACTTGTGCATGCAAGGCAAGTGCGGCAACCGCTGAGCCACCGCTCCAGCCCCTGTAGCTTGTAGTTTATTGAAGGCTGAATAAAACAAGATCAAATGGCCCCGTTGGCTTGGCCTCTGTTAAGGCCAACATGGCAGATGCTGTGGGGTGAGAGACCACATCCCCGGACGGGAGGCCATTGGGCAGTTCAGGGGTCAGGCTCCAGCCAGCTTACATAATGGTTTTCTTGCAATAACCAACTCAGGGCTCCCATGAAGGCTGCTCATTCTGTGTGAGGGCATGGCCCATGACCTAAGGACCTCTCGTTAAGCCCCACCTCTTAAAGGCCCCACTACCTCTCACACTTGCTGTCCTAGGGACGCAGCCTCCAGCACATGAACCTCTGCGGGACACCAAATCTAAGCCACAGCAAGGCTTAGACAGGTTGAGATTCAGAAGCCATCCTATGCCAGGGTCAAGAGGTTTAACAATACCCTTTTTCACCTTAAGAGGGTTGAAAGAAGCCCCCATCAAAATTTCCAGTGCAGACAGAGCCAGTGAAGCACTGCTGTGCGTGGCCTGCTGCTGCCTGCAGGTGACCAGGTGATTGCTGCCTTCAGTGTCGGTGTAAGCTTAAGCCTCCGTTTGTGGTGCCGCTGCTGATTGTTCTAGAATGCAGATCACATTTGATTTTTACCGTAGTTAGTATTTCCCTCTGCTCTGGATTCACTTAGGAGTAACACTCTCGTTTCCTCATTGTCAAGAATGTGTAACTTTAGAATAATGGCTCAAGTCTTCCTAGTAGAGAGAAACTCTTGTGGGGCATATGGGAGTTATTTTCTGAGAATCATTTATTTCCTAGTCCAAATATTGCTTACTTTTAAAGATGTATGAACACGTTCAGTAAGTGCCAAGTGAGTGCAGGAAGACTGATGTACCTATTCTGTATTGTTTTATTTGCATTGTGGCTGATTGAATAAGTGTATTTAAAAATCTGTTAAAAGTTAAGTGGCCTTGGGGTTGGGGATTTAGCTCAGTGGTAGAGCACTTGCCTAGCACGTGCAAGGCCCTGAGTTTGGTCCTCAGCCCAGGAAAAAAAAAAAGTTAAGTGGCCTTGAAAAGAGATTTTCTAAATCATAAAGAGACACTGATTTTCCTACACAACAGACTGGCAGAAATTAAGCATGATGCTATCACATGTTGGTGCAGACATGAGCTTTGATTCCTGGTGTTAGATTTGTAAATTGGCACTACCACTTTGGAAAATAGTTGCGTGTGCACGTGCTTAACCGCCCACCTCCATGCTGCTGTCTCGTTCGGCGGCCTAGAGGTTACCTTCCTGTGTGAACAGGAAGCTCAGAGCTCACTACTTACTGTGGTGTTCTTCCTTACAGCAGTCAAACTAGAGCTAAGTGAGCCTTCCAGAAGCAGTACGAATATTGCATGTTTATTAGTGGGTTACTGTTCAGAGATGGAAACAGATGTATCCCAGCTACCCTCATCCACCTAGTGGAAGAAAATGCCCAAAGACATTTTGTTGAGCAGAAGTAGAATCTTGAAAGACAATGCACATAGGATTCCAGTTTTGTGAAGATTGTATACGGGAAAGACTGATTAACATGTTCTTAAGAAATGCACACATATGTGATGAAACTGCGTAGAAGGAGAAGGAAATGATTATAAAAGCTCAAGCGAATCATGCCTGGAGTTGGGTGGGAGGGGCTGGCGGAAAGGAGATGGGGCTGCAAAGGAACTTGTCATTTTCTGTTGTTAGGTTGAGCGGTAGGCACGTGAGTGTCTGTTTTAGGTTGAGCGGTAGGCACGTGAGTGTCTGTTGTTAGGTTGAGCGGTAGGCACGTGAGTGTCTGTTGTTAGGTTGAGTGGTAGGCACGTGAGTGTCTGTTTTAGGTTGAGCGGTAGGCACGTGAGTGTCTGTGATGGCATTTTAAGGTGTGTGTGTAAGTTGAAACACTTTTTTTGTATGTCTGACATAAAAAAATAAGAAAAATGTTGAACAAATTATGTCAGTGAGCCTCTAAATGTACCTATTTGTCCAGCCAATGGGTCATACATGTAACTAGGAGCTTCAAAGGTAATTGTCTTTGAAGCTATTGTAATTCTTTTCTAACCAGAGACTTCCTTGAATGTTGAAGGTGGGAACAGGTCCTATCTTCCCTGTGGTGGAACAGGGCACACATATATTCCTGCACAACTTCCTACCACCTCTGGAGACCATGATGAGGCGCTGATGCTCTTGCACCTTATCCTTCGTATGGCATGGACACCAGTGGGTGACCTGCAGCCGGAGGTGGATACTCTTGTACCTTATCCTTCGTATGGCATGGACACCAGTGGGTGACCTGCAGCCAGGGGTGGATGCTCTTCCCCCTGTGTCCTCCAGGCGGCACGGATGTCTGTGGGGTGGCGTGCAGCCAGAAATGGTGCTTTCATTGTGAAACTGAGTTGGAGCTGTTGCGCTCTAGTCCGTCCTTGCTGAGCACTGTGCATGGTGTTCCCCAGTGAACTCCGTGTCTGCTGAACAGATGTCTAACTTCCCGTGCCTCCTAGGCTGGGAGCCATTTATCGAGCCGTGGCCATGCTCCGTATCCTGGCAACAGCAGGCAGCTAGTCGTCTGCACCCTCCTCGACTGAAGCTGGAGGCCAAGGCCAAGCCCCGTCTGGATATCAACATCACTTCTGTGCTGATTGGTGAGTGTGAAGTCGCCTATTGCAGATTGGTGCCTTTCTGTACCTGAGCCCCTGGAAGACCATCGTCCCAGCTGGGTGAATGCGTGGCCATGCCTGCGTCACCTGCTGGTCGTGGCTGCTTTCCTGCCAGACCCTCACCTGGCCTCAGGAGTCTCCTCAGCCCACTTGTCCAGAGTTGGTGTCACGTTCATGCTCTCAGTTTAGATTTCTTTGGTTTTTGTGCTTTGCTTTAAGGTGTGGTCTCACTGTGTGGCACAGACTTGTCCAGAGCTCATGGGCTCAGGTGCCGGTCTCCCGGCAACCTTCCCCGACTCGGCCAGAGCTCTCAGTGACTGCACAGGAGTCTGGGCGCCCTGGATACAGAGGCAACCCTGCTAAACTTTCTCCTCATGATGCTTGACCACTGGGCTTATTAAGTGTCCTGGAAATGAATTTAGATTCATTTTCCTCAGGCTGTTCACAGAATGATATTACTTGAAGGAATGGTTTTGAACTGGTCTTCATAGCAGAGTCGCTTGCCTGTGTGTCCCCATCGGGTGTCATGCTGACCTGCCCTGAAAGACTCGCTTACAGGGCTGCCGCCCTAATGGTGTGGATTCTGGGAGTTTTTTTGGTAGCCCTGAAATGTGTACTCCTGGATTTGATATGGTGAATGAGAGCCACTCTGTCTTTTGCATTTCTATCATCTAAAAATAGAGAAGTATTAGCACACTATCAGGAATTCGTCCATTTGCTGTGAAAACTCACAGTCACCTTTTGATGACTTCATCTGCGTGATCAGATTTTGATGATGCTGTGGTTTTCTTTGGTAAGTTTGTGAAAGGTGCAGGTCCTTCAGTGTGTCTGCCCTTGAGGCTGCTACAGAAGCTGTCGCCTTGCCCCCATCCATCAGTGGAGAGTGGATGAGACCGTGTTTTTTGATCTCCCAATTTAAGTCTTATTTTATTTTATTTTTAACAATTTTATTTAGTTTTTCACATGGCCTTCATTGCTCCAACACTTTGTTGTGTATGTGGTGCTGGGGTTTGAACCCACGTCCTCGCGCATGCCAGGCAAGCACTGTAACTGCTGAGCCACTGCTCTGGCCCTTATTTGTTTATTTTTTTGAGGGGGGAGAAGGGGAGGGAGGGAATCAATTTTATGTATTTTTTCATCTGGCCTTTGTTTCTCTGACGGTGCTGTGGTTTTGAACTCAGGTCCTTGTGCATGCCAGGCAAGCTTTCCAACTGCTGAGCCACCGCTCCAGCCCTAAACCCTTATTTTAAATGATCAAATTTCTTATATTAATTCGATTGGATATCAGGATCGCCAATAAAATAATAAATTAACCTTGTAATTTTATAAACTATATTACTTTACCATTGCTCTTTTCCAGATAATGTGCTGAACTAGACGGTTAGTTGATAGTCGTCTTTTGAAAGCTCCAGGAAACAGTGTTTGTTGCTAAAGGAACTTTGTTAGTATTTCTTTTTCTTTTTTTTTAAGAGAAGGACAGAGAGAGAGAGAGGAGTGGGAATTTTTTTATTGAGTTTTTCACATGGCTTCTGTTGCTCTGACACTCAGTTGTGTACATGGGTGCTGGGGTTTGAACCCGAGTTCTTGCGCATGCTGGGCAAGCCCTATAACCGCCGAACCACTGCGCTATAGCCCCTTTGTTAGTATATCTGATGAGCATCTATATATTTAAAAATATCTTCTAAAAACAGCATCTTGTCACTGGTGAAGTCGTATATTTTTTCACTTCTAATTCTGTATTCCTAATAGTGTTGTGAAACCCAGAAACATTCTTAGGTCCTTTTAGGGCTTGAATAGCCAGGAATTGGAATTGAAAACCAGAAACCAGTAATTCTTGTTCCAAGAAGTGTAATATCTTACTCAGTATAAAAGGTCGTAATTGTTTTGTCAACCTACTGCTCCTGGGATAGTTCTCCTCCCCAAACCCGAGTTACTCGAGGAGGATTGCTGCTGGATTCCAGCCTCTGGCGTTAGCTCCCCACCTCGCTCCCCTGCACCATGTTCTTCACGGAGTCCTTCTCCAGATGTGTGCTGTGCAGTTTGCGTTCCTTACGTGTGCCCTGTGCTTTCCTGTCCTGGGGTCCCTATTGTGAACCCCAGCCCGTCATTCCTCAAGATCCACAACACAGGCCCCAGGCTCGCTGAAGCTTCCCTGGTCTTTGGTGCACAGCCAGCACGTTCTCCGAAGCAGAAGATGCCTCCCCGTTCCTGCGCACCGAGGCGTTTTATCTGTCTTCGTTTCATTTCCTTTCTCGTGGGCGTAGCTTTGTGGTGGTGCTGTTTGGTGCACACTGGCATCTTCCATGGACTGTGTTCCCCAGGGCCCAGACTTTCTCAGCATCCAGCAGAGGCCTCGCATCCAGGGAGGCCCTTCTTAAGAGCTTGTTTTGCTGAATTGACATTATTTCTGTGAACTCTCCATCTTTTCTAGTCCTCTTCGTAATACCTTTTGGGGATTTTTCTTTTTTCTAGACCAGTATGTAAGTACCAAGGAATCGTGGATGGCAGATTACTGTAAAGAAGACAAGGAAATAGAGTCAGCCCACTCAGAAGACTGGATGGGCTCTTCGGTGGACCCTCCATGCTTTGGACAAAGTAAGATTGGTATCTGCAGATGTCTGTCTGAATCACTGTGCTTCACTGAAGAAATAGACCCACGGTTCTTCATGGAGAAACCCACAGGAAACCCTGACTACCTTCTGTTGTTCTGTTTTAGTCTTTGCAGCAGACAGTTTTCTGGCACAAATTACTGCCCTTTTAATGTGGGCTCTAATTCCACCGATGTGAGGGAGGAAAGGCTCTGCAGCTTGTAATCCCCAGGTCCTGGTAGCACTGCAGATGAGGGGCGCCCCAGACAGCCTCCGTCGGCATCAGCTGTTGATTGTTTTATTTGGCAAAACATTGGTTTTCCAGTAGGTGGGAGTTTTTGATTGGATTTTAAAAACTTCTAAGATCTGAAGCTGGGTCTAGAAGGTTTGTATATATTTTTGGAGAGGGAGAGCAGGATCCCATGTGGAGAATGTTTTTGAAAGGAGCCCTGCATTGTTCACAGCGAATCAAAGAACTGAATGCCAAGCTCTGGAGGAAATCGGGCCCTCTGTTCTTTGTTTACCACGTTTTCTTTCCTTATTCAGCGCCTCACCACAGAGCTCTGTCCTCTTCAGAGCTGGGGAGACTGTGATGGACAGCCGTGTGTTCTTGGTTGTTCCACAAGCCATTGTCATCCAAATTCAGCTGGCCCCAACTTTTTGAGTGGCTGGTCTGAGGAGTCTTGGCTGCCCCTCACAGGGCTCCTGAATACTTAACTGCTCCGCCGGTCTGCACAGGCACCCAGGGCGGCTTCTCATGTGTGAAGTGTTCGTGCTGCTTCATCTCTGCGCACACTGGACAAGTGGAATTTCTGTCTGCCTGTATTTCTAGAAGGAGAGACGGAACACATCAGCTGTGCTTTTCCTTCATGTTCCCAGGCTACTGCCTCTGGGTCCCAAGGCTGTTGCTTAGGAGCCAGGCGCTGAGATGTCCTCAGCTCCACGTCTCTCCTCCTCCATCCTCCCCAGGTTGTGTCAAGGAAGCTTAGCCTAGTCTACCCAGAAGACTATAATATCTGATGTGTCCAAGAGAGTGTGTCTCCCAAAGTGGTGTTTATACTGGGTAATCTTTAACTCCAGAGTCGGTGCACTTGCTCGGAGGGCTGCATCTTCACGAAGTGGATGAAAGGGACTTTCCCCTCTCTCTTCTTTCTCCTCTCCCCCTCTCCCCCTTTCTCTAGTTAATAAGCTGCCTTATGCTAAATGCCAGTGCTAACTTAAGCTCAATTCTTATTTATATAGATTTTTACGGTTATGTAAGCTGATAAAGAGTATGATGTGCTTTTCATCATATATACCTAAATTTCCAAATTGCTTTTCTTACTGAAAATTTCAGGGAAGTGTTCTTTTTGTGGGGCAGGATTGTATTCTTTAATAACCCCACCAAAATCATTGTTGGACACTTTTTTTGGATGGCGGTAGATTTTAACCTTGTTGAACTGACATAAACTTTCAGGTCTTGAGAATATTTAATTGTATTGCCCCCAAAGCTGTGCTTTTCTTCAGGCCAGGCTTGAAACATGCCTGGGAATAGCCCTCACTGTGAAATGCAGGCCATGAAACTGTTGATCTCTCACTGCTTCTTCCTCAGCCTCATTTTGACGTAGTTGTGGGCTTTGTTCAGTCAGTCTGATTCTGCAGGTGGAACCTGGATGGCCTGGCACTTCCTGAATTTGTTAGTTTTATATTCCAGGGTCATTTTATGACAGTATCTAATCTCAGTGTTCTGAAAACTTCCATGTTCAATTTTGAATTTAATCAATACTATAACTCCTTAATGGAGATTGCTTTAAATTTGGAACCCAGACCAACTGTTACCCCAAATGTTTGAGGCCCTAGGGACCTGCACTCTACTGCTACTTCATTTTTCATTTGGAATGGAGCAGCTACTAAAATCTGTGCCGATTGGTTTCTGTAACTTTTCTGTGCCACTTAAATTAAAAATCCTCATTAAGTTGAAGAGAACTTCTGCTAGATGCATTTTTTTCCCTAATCAGAAAAGAGGAGCGTGCTGCTTGGACACGGGCTCTGTAGCCAAAGGCAGCACAGAACCGGGTTCACTTTGTCAAGGACGTTGCCAGCGCAGCCCACGGGGAGGGTGGCCCTGAATCGCATGATACTCACTGTTTCTGTGCAGTTCTGTTGGTGCTTGCTTGCGGAGGTGAAGCTCTTACACGCTGCGTTTATCCTCAGCCTCTAACTTTGTCTCTCCTGTCTGCCAGGCCTCCCCCTTGTCTACCTTAGAACTAGGAGCACAGCCAGCCTGACTAACCTAGAGCACCAGATCTATGCTAGAGGTCAGTGCAGCCAGCGAGTTGCTTCGTTTCCCTGTTCTAAGAACTGCCTTGTACGTCGAACTTTTGTGCACGGGCGCTGGATTGGGGTGTTCTCAGTTCTGAGTACTTTGCTTCCGACTGATGAACAGAGTGGCACTTTATATCAGAAGTAAGTGACGTGCTGAGTCTTTGTCCCTCTTTCACTGGGGGAAGAACAAGCAACTCCAGAGCGTGGGATGCCGTCATGTCCAGTGCCTAGCATGGGGTTTGGCACACCAAAGGCCAGCAGTGCCAGAGCCCAGTCCTCAACCAAGCAGGGCCACGGGACTTTTCTTGTAGAATAATCGGTGGACATTTGTTCGCGTGGGAATGTAGTGGCCTCTATGAAATATGAGCTGTCATAATAAGGAATAGAGCTAAGAAAAAATTGGTCTAAGCACAGAAAATGATTGCTTAGGTACAGACTTTAATTTCTTTAGATGTGAATTTATGTGCTTAAGACATTGGAAAGAAAATGTTCTTTATTTTTATCTCTGACCCTTTAAAGTTCCTTGAGAATTTGATAGATAAGCGGGTATGGAAGAAAACAAACACACACTGATTGATTTGGAGTCCAAGGTGTGCATTGCTTCCTTTGTTTTAAGGAGTGTGATTTAATCCAAATGAGTTATGCTTGTACGTGGCTAAAACCAGAGTCTGGTTCATGACATATTTTATGAAAAAAGGCATTTGAACCTTCTCTACTGGGAGCACAGGGCAGGGATGTTGATCCTGGGGGTGTGGCTGGGGCTTTTTTGTTTTTTGTTTTGTTTTTCCATGATGGATGTTTGAGGGGGTGCCCACAGAGTAAGCTTATGGCTGGAATCTTCACTTATTCGTGAGTTTATGTCTCTGAGCTCTTCTATGTTATGTAATCAGCCAGGGGAAGCCAAGCATTATTCCCATGTAGCTGATGAGGACAGCAAGACCCAGATATACATGAGTTGATTTGCTATTATTCAACCTGACCAGTTAGTGGTGGACCTGGGACCTTAATCTGTTTATTACAGTTTACAGAGCAGCTCTTTCTGATAGACTGAGCTGCTGCTGTACAGCATGAAACCTATGCTGTTTATAATGGCCCAGTCACTCCGAGAGAACAGTCCAGGTGGTGGGAGATTTCCTCGGCTGGAGCCGTTTGAGGCTGAACTTGGATGTGAGGAGCTTTGGGTCCTCTCAACCCTGAAGAATTAGATTTGCTCACTAGAGGCAGATTTTTTGAGACCATCAGGGATTAATGTGCTCTTTGAGGGATTTGGGAGTTTTTTCTCTGGTGCCACTGCAAAGGCAAGGGTGCAGCTTACTTGGATCCTGGTGCAGGAGATGCCAGGTCTGCTTGCTGAGGTTGGGTTGGGTTGTGTGCCCGCTGTGAATTCTCATCCTCTGGGACGTGGGTTACTGCAGCCTCTGCTCTTTTGTCTTGCAGACCTGCATAGTGTGCCTGCCCTTGCTATTTAGTGCCAAAGCAGTGTGCTTGTGGATGTCTTTGTATGGATTCCTGGTGCTTTATCTGAGTGATCAAAGCCATCTGTCACCTATTTTTTTAAAGTCAGATTTGCAAATGGAAACTCCCCGTCTAGCTCCTCATTGTGGGCCCAGGCACAGGGGGTGCCCTTCACCCACAGGCAGCTCCTGCAGCCTTTGCTCCCCCTCTGCCCTTGGCTATTCCTTATTTTACTCCCTGAACACTGTTCTTTGTTTAAGGCAAACTTGGGGGACTGAATGGGGCCATGGGGGTGACGAGTGGCCCGTTCCTAGCTGGAGACTATCTTAGAAGTGTTGGGGTGTCTTGGTGCACACTAGAGAGCGCTCCGCTCCTCAGCAGATTAGCGTAGCAAGGCTGGCTCGCGCCACAGTTGTTAGCCAGTAGTTTGCCTCTGTCTGAAGTTGCTCATTTGGCAGTGTTCATGGTACTGCCCTCTGGAAACTGTAAAAGGCAAAGGAAAGAAGAAGGGGGTTTTGCTGCAGCCCGAGGAGGCTGCCCAGGCCTCCTCCTGGCGTGTGCAGCAGGCAGGACAGCTTGCAGTTGGCGGGAGGCGTGGCCCTGCTGCTGGTTTGCTGCCCTGTCTAGATGCCGTTTTCTCCTCGCTGCAGATCTTACAGGTCACCGTCCTTCTCTGGTTGTCTTTGTGACTTCAGCCTGGACATGGAATGAGAGGGGCTGTGCCGTCACACCCTGGGGTTCTCCTGGACATGTCGCCCAGGAGCTGCCCATACTGGGTTGTCACTGCCACCCGTGGTGTTTCCTGCCACCCCCCTTAGTTTGTATGGCCGCTGGAGGCCTTGGGTGGGGACGTTGTGAGGCAGCGGGGCACCTGTGCATCCACTCTGGGTTCCGTACAGCATCCACAGGGAGGTCACCTGCCTTGGAATCTGGCTCACCTTTACTCCGTGCTTTCCCGAGCAGGGCTCTCGTGCGGCCAAGCCGGATTTCGTGCTCCTTTTGGAGCCCGTGGTGGCCACCTTGCAGTAGCTGGCGGCAAGGTCCGTGCTGGAAAATGAGCTGGACGTTTCATTTTAACAGCTTTGGGACGGTATAGCCCTGGTTTTCCTGGGAGAAAAAATCGTTACTATGAGAGAATGGCAAGGAGTGTCTTTATTTTGCTGTGGTGTGCGTAACATGGCTGAGGTCGTTCTCATGTGAGGGAAGCTGCGTAGGTCGAGGCTTGTGGGCAGGCTTGTGGGACCACTCCCCTGAGCCTTGCACAGCCTGGGCTGCCTGCTAGGGTGTGTTTCTCGGGAGGAGGAGTTCATTTTGGTGTCCTCCTTGATTCTAGCAAGGCAGGTCCTGATGCCCTCCTTTGAGTGATGGGACCTCTTAGAGCTGGGGGCCTCGGGGGCTGGGTTGTTGGCGGTGAGGCCGAGCAGCCAGCAGCGTGGGGAGCTTCTGTTGGCCCCTTCAGCAAACCTTGGGCGCTCCTCCTCTGGCTTCTGCCTTCAGTCCCTTCACTCGTGAGGCAGCTCTGGGTGCTGGCTATGGGTGCTGGTGTCTCCCTGCAGTGGGGCTTGTGTAACGGCCTTTTCTCCTTTGGTCGCAGCAGAGGTGAAAGCTCCCAAACGACGGCAGCCATTTGTCCCCTTTGCTCTGAGGAACCACACGGGCTGCACTTTGTGGTTCGCCACCCTGACCACGACGCCCACCAGGTAAGGTGCACGCAGCCTGTGCCCTGCAGCCACCTCTGCCCCCAGCCCCTCTTTGCAGCGCACAGTAGAGCCAGGTGGGCCCCTTCTTGAGATGGTAACTTCTGTCCTTCTGGAATTGGTGACGGGGGCTCTGATTCTGTGTGGAATCTGCAGCCGCGCAGTGGGTTCTGAGTGCAGGGAGGCCGTGGTCGCCCCGGCGTGCACGGTGTGAAGTCTTTGAAGTCGAGGGCAGAGTGAAGGACATGTGCAGGGGCGAGTGAAAGCCTTGCCGTCCCTCCCAGTCTCCACGCCCTCCCCCTTCTTACAGGGACTCTGCATGGCCCTTAAACTAAACATTTTGCTTCCCGCACCGCGTAGAAAATGTCCTCCATCTTCCTGAAGAAATCTTCCACATCTGAGACACACTTCAGTACAGCCGGGATTGGGTGGAGTTCGGAGAACAAATGAGTTTACCGTACCTGAGTGAGGACTTTTTTTTTTGACAACTCTTAGCCTTTTAGTTCTTGGCTCCGTTTTCTGAATATCTGGTGACTTTGCAGCGGAGGCCATGAAGTACACAGAATGCGTAACAGAATCAACTGATTCAAAACTGCATTTCTCCTGCCTCCTCTAAGAAGAAAGCCTTGGGAGGAGCTGATTCTGCTTAACAGTTTGGGTCTGTTAAATTTTAGCAAGTCACTTAAATTCTCCTTTAAAATCATGCCTTACTTTATACGTACCAGACCCTGCTGCTGGAGGTAAGTGACTAGGTAGAGACAGTGTTCAGCAATTCCTAAAAATTCAGATAGCTGTGACTTAGCGTGAGGATCACTGGTCACCAGGCTTTTAGGTCCTCCCTTGGGTCCAGGTGGTTTGGCCTCGCTGCTGGGGCTACCCTGGGAAGGCTTCTCCGGGGCACACAGATCTTCTGGGGAACCGGCATGAGTGGGTTTCTCTGGTTGCTTCTAGAGCGGCCCTGTCCCACAGTGGGAGTCCAGGTGTGGTCCCAGATGGGAGTGGAGCGTTTCTGGATGATGCTCACAAGGTTAGTGAGTGGCGAGAAGTCCTCACAGGTGAAGAGATTCCCTTTGAATTTGAAGCCAGGGGAAAGTTAAGACACAGGTAAAATATGCTTGTTTCTTATTTTTGTTAAAAAATAAATGAAAAATAGAAAAGTAAATATAAATGATCATCCCTGTGTTTCATCTTTTCACCTATTCCTGATTTTAATGTTTTATTTTTAAAAGATATTTTTAAAATCACTATTTTCCTTTAAAAACTATGGGCTCTTGCCATCTTGGAAATTCATGTGTTCCGTTGACTATCCGCTTCCTGAGTGCGTGGGGAAATGACCCGCACGCTGCTTTTAATCTGGCCCAAGCATGGACATCACAGCACACCAGTTCATCACGTGTTGGCCTGGTTTCCAAGGTGTGATGACACGCTGTTCTAGAAAGATCCTCAGGGCCTGGCGATTTGAATTTTGATATACATTTGTTCTGCACAGTGCTTTTAGCAGGCAGTCTCAGGAAGGGAGGCGGTACTGGTAAGACAGAAACTTTGAGAAGTGTGAGCCTCGCTTGTCTAAGGGACTGCTGGCTGGTGCCCTCCTGAAGTAGCCAGCCGGAGGATCAGGATGAGGGGAAGAGGGTTCATAGCTGGTTATTGAGAGATGGTAAAATACCAATGAAGGGTCCCATTATTCGCAAGGATTTTTAAATGCAAGGGCTATCCAGTGGGTATGAGTAGGTTAAGAGTTACTATTTGGATAGGCAAAGATTTTAGGGTTTGATCCTCACGTTGTTCTTAAGCTAAGCTGAAATTGATGAGGTTCGGCCTTCTGTGCTCCTCATGGAGCTGAAGTCTGCGTGCCAACCTCTCCCATGCCCAGTGCATCTTCCTCTTGCATTTGCGTCACAGGGAAAGCCTTGTGAATAGATGGGTCTCTGGACAAGAGAGATCCCCGTACATTCACAGGGAAAAAGGGAACCAAAGCAAAGTCCCTGTGCTGGTCACATGCCCCTGGAAGCAAGCGTCGAGCAGCGTCCCGGCCTTCCACGTGGTTCCCCAAGCCCCAGGACAGCATCTCTGAATAAGCACTGCCCCTTGTCCAGCCAGGGCTTGACCTCTTTGTCATTTCCACTTCAGTTTCCTTGTTTTGTAACCCTTTTCAAGTCCCACTGTTCTGCCTGAATTCATCAAAATAAATGCCTCTTCTGCCTCTTCTGGCATTTCCTCCTTTGGCACACTGTACCCCACTCCGTGCCTCCCTCCCCACTTCCTGTCAGCCTCAGATTCAGCTCCCTACTTCAGGCTTCTGGCTTGAATTAGGCAAAATCTAAAATAGAATTAAATGTGCAATTTCCTCCTGCTCCTCCTGTTCTGCTCTCCGCCTCCCGCTCCAATTTCAGCTCCAAGTGCCCTCTCACAGTCCTGGAGGGCTGGAGCCAAACAACTGAGTGTGGTTTGAGAGAAGTGGGATACTCAACAAAAGAACTAAGACGGAAAAAGTTTTTATGCATTTCCAAGAGTATGGTTATGTGATTCACTCACTACCCCACTGAAATGATTGTCACCATTGTTTTGTAAGGGTTGGGGTAGGGCCTGGTGGGTGAGAGCCCTGGTCAGTGCATGAAGCTTCATGGACAGGGTAGGGTAAAATGCCCCTCTTGCTCAAGGTTGCCAGATCTTGCAACATGTGCTGTTAGCTTAAAACCCACTTAAGCTGTTTTCCTGATTTTCCCTTTGTTAGGTAATCCCCTAAAGGTTTAGCCGCTGGGTCTCTGCTCATTACAGGGGGTCAGGCTGGAGTCTTTGCTTCCGGTTTTCTTCCTTTTGTGATTGCTTTACATCTGCTTCCATGTTCTGCCTGACAGACACACGCATGACCTGAGGATCCATCAGCTGCAGGTGAGAGTGAGCGGCTGGGAGCAGGTGAGCCCAGTGTCCGTGGACAAAGTTGGAATCTTCTTCCGATACGCAGCACCAGATAAAAATTCATCTTCTTCCACGGTGAGGCTGTAGGACGCGTGTTAAAGGTCACAGCGTGTCTTGGCCAGGCTGTCAGGTGGTTAAGCTTGTAGCAAAGTTACTCTAGTAACGTTTTCTGGTTTTTGCTTCCCTAGTTGTAGGAAGATGACTGCAGATTGTATTGGCCTAGTCATAGGCTTGGGTTTGCATCATCAGTGTGGATAAGCCAGGCGAGGGCTAAGTTCAGTAGAAAACAAGATTTGAAACTGGCAGCCACACCATATCTGACCCGGGCGAATCTCTCTTACAATTCAGTGGACCTGGTGGGCCGTTTACTAGTGTGCCGAATGAGTCTAGTCATCTCTTGGCATCTAGGGCGGATTGGTTCTGGGACCCCCAGCAATCTCCGTATCGCAGTCCCCAGGCTTACATCCACTCTGTGAGGTGGCACGTTTGTATGAGGCCTGCACACTCCCTCCCGCACACTTCAAATCGTCTCTGGATTACCTAATAGAATGTCAGTGCAGCATGAGTGCTTGTTACCCGGTATGTTTGGGGCATCACCAGAAAGAAAGAGTTTGTGAAGGTGCGGTCCACTCGCAAGGCCGTGCAGGCCCAGCGGCTCAGCACAGGGTCCACAGCTGCTTGAATCAGTTGGTGCAGAACCCATGAACGCGGAGGGCAGCTCTACTGACTGCTCCACAGTTTAGCTTCCTAGTTTATATGTTGTCTGATGCTCTTTGATACTTTTGCTCTGTGTCCCTAACTCCTGTAGTACAAAGCGTGACATCCACCACCGTTGTGTATTTTCTGATCACTCGTCTGCAGCCCTGGGGGCACAGGGCCAGCCTGGGGCAGGATGCTGGCAGCTTCCCTGCCGAGTGCCGCAGGTGAATGTCGGTGTCCTGGCTGACCAGCTGTCCTGCTGCCCTTGCCTGACGTTAGCATTTTGTAGGGCAGTAGCCCTCGGTTGTGGGTAGCACGTGGTGAGGGGCTAAGTGCAGTCTTGCAGAGATACCGCAGCCTTCCTCGTGAAGCCTGGTCTTGGAGAGCACCTTTCTGCACCTTCTTGTTTTCATGGTTGCCCTCTGGCACCCCAACTGTCTTAGGGAAAAAATAAACGAGAACCCACCTTAGTTTCCCCGGGTTACTTCTCTGCCTAAATTCACGTCTGGTAATGAAAGCACTAACCTGATGTGTCCTAGAGAGAGTTTTGAACATACAGAAGGGTATGGCGTGAACATGTTCTGCCCAGATCTTTCAAGAGAGGATGTTTTATCTTCATGGTGAATAGACTACCTGAATGTTTTCGAATACCGTTCTGTGGAGTGAATATGTTGGCATGGAGCTTAAGGAGGCCTTTACCTTAGGCCTGTGCTGACCTTGACGTATGAATCTTTCTTAGATTGGCAGCCCAGGCAGCAGAACAAACATCATACATCCCCAGGTTTATGTGAGTATGATTTTCCTGTTGTCCTTATTTATTGAGCATGTTGATGTGCGTTTCTTTTTCTTTTCTTTCTCTCTCTTTTTTTTTTTTTTTAAAGAAATAGAGAATCAACTTTATTTACGTTTCACGTGGCTTTCGTTGCTCCAACACTGTTGTGTATGTGGTGCTGGGGTCTGAACTCGGGTCCTCGTGCTTGCCAAGCAAGTGCTGTAACCACTGAGCCACTGCCCCAGCCCCTTGGTGTGTGTTTCTTGATGATCAGAGGAGTTTATGATGTGCATGTGATTGGAGAGTATCGCTGCCCTTTTCTGTGAAGAGCTGCCTTCCTTTTCCAAGAACTTGCAGGAAAGCGTTTGCCCCCATTTGGTGTCTGTGATGAGTGCTCCAGACAAGGAGCAAGCAGATGTTTCACACCCGAGTGTCTTTAGCTATCCAAGTTAATATATAAACTTATCCAGGTTGGACTTAACTATTTCATTTGTTCAGGTCCAAAGATCATGAAAGAAAGAAGGAAACATAGTAAGAGCCCTTCCTTCCCTCCCTCCCAATTAGTTTTTGAAGTAACATGCAAAGATGACATTAAAAACTGTTTTTAATGCAGGCGTGGTGGGGAGGCTGAGGCAGGAGGATCACAGGTTCAAAACCAGCCTCAACAATTTATTGAGGCCCTAAGCGACTTGGCGAGATCTTGTTTCAGAATAAAAAGTCAAAAGGGCTGGGATATGGCTCAGAGGTTAAATCCTCTTGGGCTCAATTCCTGGTACCAAAAACAATAACACAACAACAACAAAACAGAACACTTTTTTTTTTTAGGCTTTTGTTTACAATTTTTTCTCCTTGAGCAAGTTTTGAAAGTAAAATTTCAGGCAGGCCTTGAAGCAGCAATAGGGACCTTGTTGTTGGCCTTGACTTCACCTGGCCTCGGGGCTGGGCCAGTGGAGGCCGGAGCTTTGATGATGATTTTGGTGATTTGTGCCTAGGATTAATCGCTCTGAAAACACTCCAGAAAATTAGTTTTCTATTTCATTTGGACTTCCTAGAAGTAAGTCTTGGTTGAAAACCCAAACTTTTTGCTTTCTTAGTTACTAGGTTGATTTTTGTATACTGTTTGCTTTAATAATAAAAAAAATAGCTGGGAAAAGCAAGCTCTGGAATGTGGTGTCATTTTGTTTGTCCAGTGAAAAAGCATTGTCTCCTTCCAAGAGCAGCAGTTCCAGAAACCTTCTCTTTGGTGTACTGATGTAGGATTTAGTACTGAAAAAAATAAAGTCACATGGTAGGAGCCCAAGATGTGTGTCAAGTGTGTGAAGAGCGGGTGGCAGTGTGACATGGGGGCTGCAACCCAGGACCACAGACTGTTTCCCTGCATTTTGCTGAGTTTGCGAACCTCGGGGTCTTGAGAGTGATCATTGCACCGAGCCTGGAGGAGGATCGTGAAGACAGACAAGTTTGTGTTTAAAGTTCTCTGAAACATTGCTGTAGGAATGTCAGTGGATAGCGCAGGGCCTGGAGCGTGAGAGTCGCTAGAGAAGGCAGCGCCATGCTTCCCGGCACTCCTGGGTTGCACAGACACACACTGGGGTCCCAGAAGCCTGCCTTCGGTCTTCCTGTGTGCATTTGAGCAATACCCAGCTCACTGTCAGTGTTCAAGGAACCTTTCCTCAGTCTGCTAACCAGAGAGGAAAATGGCCCCGGAGGTAAATCGCTCTTCCTCAGCGTATCTGTTGTAGCTGCTTTAGATGATCTTTAATTCAATCCCCTCACCTGCGGTTGAAAACAAGCCTCGTCTGGTCTCCATACAAGGCTGCGTGTAGGAACCCAAGGGCTTGTCCCAGGTCGTCTAGAGATCGCACAGGCCTTAGCTGGAGCGCTTTGTGATGAGTCTAGAGGCCTGGCAGTGTCTTCTGAGGCACACTTTGTGGTATCACATCTGAGTACATTATTTTGTAGATGTTTTTAGAATTGGCACGTTCACTCCCATTTCAGCCAAATGACTTTAGGGTTTGACTGAGAACTATGATAATAAGAAGGCAGGTACAGTGGCACACTCCTGTAATCCCTGCGACTAGGGAGGTTGAGGCAGGAGAATTAAAGATTTGAGGCCAGCCTGTACAACGTAGTGAGACTGTCTCAAATAGAATAAAAAGGGCTGGGGACGTAGCTCTGCTGTAAAGTTCCCCAGATTCAATCCCCAGTACCACAAAAAAAAAAAAAAAAAAAAAAAAGAGAGAGAGAGAGCAGCTCTGCCCTCGACGCCCTGGCTCTGTTGCAGTTTATGTGTTTCCTGAGGCATGGCTCTTCTGTCCGTCTCGCAGTTCTCATCACTCCCTCCTGTCCGCGTGGTCTTCGCAGTGACCATGGAAGGCAGTGCTCGGAAGGTCATCACTGTGCGCTCGGCCCTCATCGTGAGGAACAGACTGGAGACACCGATGGAACTGCGGCTGGACAGCCCGTCGGCGCCCGACAGTACGTTTGTCTAAATCGGCCTGGTCAAAGCTCCAAGAATGCTGGTTGGTTGTCCCCACTTCTCCCTAGTAGGAATGTCCCCATGCAGCCAGCATGCACGGTCCATCCGCTTGCTGTCTGCTGCAGCCTGTATTCCAGAAGGTGCTAACTCTGGTTTCTGTGGCAGAGCCAGTGGTGCTGCCTGCCATCATGCCGGGGGACTCCTTCGCTGTGCCTCTGCACCTCACTTCTTGGCGGCTGCAGGCCCGGCCCAAGGGATTGGGCGTATTTTTCTGTAAGGCTCCAATTCACTGGACCAACGTAGTGAAGACCTCAGAGGTGAGCAGCAGCAAGCGAGAGTGCCACTCCATGGACACCGAGAGAAGCCGGTTCTTCAGGTGCGTGCGCTGCTGCAGTGGCAGCCGGCGCAGCTTGCTTCCCTGCAGGTGACCCTTCTGGCCGTAGAGATTCAGTGTGTTTATCTAGAACCCGAATGTTCTTATTCCTGAAGCTCTTGGGTTAGAGTCCATCAGCACTCAAGCCTTTCCCTTGGTGGGGCTTGGGGCCACTTATCTAATAGCTGCAGCCTGCAGGACACCCACACATTGTCCTTGCAAGAATAGAGTGCTCGAGGTGTGCTTGAGCACAAAGTGAGGACGTGTAGGGAGGGGAAGAAAAAGTCCCCAAATTAAACAGTGCCTCTAAAAGTTAGCAAGCAGCATCCTGGGGCTGGGGGATTTTTTCAGTGAAAGCTTTTTAAATGTTTTAGGTAAAGGTTCATGCACCTAATACTGACTCTCTTCAACACTGACAGAATTGCCTAGACATTTAAAATTCATTGTTTTCCTTTAACCAATATATGTTAATAGATTTAATAATGCAAAACACCTGATCATTATCATTAGACCTTCTTAAACTTAGGCTTTGAACTCACTTACATGAGAGATTATTATTCTTATTTGCTTTTTTAAAGACAGAGAGGGACAATGAGAGAGGGAAAGAGAATGAGTTTTATTTAGTTTTTCATGTGGCTTTCGTTCTTCTGAGACTTTTTTGTGTACGTGGTGCTGGGGTTTGAACCCGCATAGTCACGCATACCAGGCAAGTGCTGTAACCGCTGAACCACTGCTCCAGCCCACGTGAGAGATTATTAACTTTAGTTTCCTATACAGTGAAGGCAGATGTTCTTTTGATTTAGGAGGCTGGGAATATAGCTCAGTGGTTTAGCACTTGCCTCGCTGTGGGTTCTGATCCCCAGGATGCCCCCCTGCCCCCCCCCCAAAAAAAAGCATTCAGTTTAAGCTCACAGGAAGACACCATGATAGTAAAGAATTTCACTATATCCTTTTCCAGATTTGCTAATTGTTACAGACTAAAGGGAGAAATAAATGCACACTCATAGTTGCTGATTTTGACACTTTTCTTTTAGAAATTTATAGAACAAAAAAATTGAAGAAAAAAATTTTGAGCAATGCATCAGCCAGCTTGTTCCAGTTGACATTTATAGAATACTTTGCCCAACAACTCCGGATTGTCCATTCTTTTCAAGAATGTGTGGAACATTCATCCAGAGAGGCCGTCTGCTGGGCTGTGAAATAAAGATTGATAAAAAGCAAAGAATTAAATCTTACAGAACATGTTTCCTGATCACAGTGGAATTACACTGGAAATCAACAACAGCAAGATGCTTAGAAAGTCCCCAGCTGCTCAGAAATTAACAGTGTATTTTGTTTCCTTTCTTGTTCTCCTTTTTTGGTACTGGGAATTGAACCCGGAGGTGCTTAGCCACTGAGTGCTTAACCAGTCCTTTTTAGTTTTTGTTTAGAAACAAGGTCTCACCAGGTTGCTTAGGTACTTGCTAAGTTGCTAAGGCTGGCTTTGAACTTATGAACCTCCTGTCTCAGTCTCCCATGTTGCTGAGATTATAGGCATGCGCCACTACGTCCGACTACCTTATTATATGGTGCATTTCGAAATAACCCACGTGGGTCAAAAAATTACACAAGACATTAGAAAATATTTCGTATAAAATGAAGAACCAGACATGTTAAAATATGAGGGATGCAGCAAAAGCCAGTTCCTAGAAGCTATACTTTTTAACGTTCTTATTAGCAGATAAGGAAGATGGAAAATCACTGATTTAATTGTCTTTATTAAGAAGCTAGAAAAGAAGAGCAAATTAAAAACAAAGAAGCAGAAAAAGGAAACAATAAAAATAAGTGGAAATCAATGAACTGAAAAAGTCAGCAGTGTTAAGATCGGCTTTTTAAAGATTCATGGATCTGGTAATGCTGCATCAAGACTGACCAAGGAGGGCTCAGCGGTTACAGCACTTGTCTGGTATGTGCGAGTATGTGAGTTTAAACCCCAGCACCATGTACACAATGAAGTCTTGGAGAACTGAAAACCACATGAAAAACTAAATTAAATTGATTCTCTCTCCCTGTCCCTCTCTCTTTAAAAAAAAAATCAAGGAGAAAAGAGAGAAAATACAAGTTACCGATATAAGGAATTAAAATGATCAATATAAGGAATTAAAGGCAATATTATTCTAGATCCTGTAGACATTAAAAGCATAAAAAAGGAGATAAGAAAAATTTTATGTCAATAAGTTCCACATTTAAATGAGACCTTCTTCAAAAGTATAAATTACCAAAGCTGACAAATAGAAAATCCAAACATTCTCATATCTGTTTTATAATTTTATATTTTTCAGACTCAGGGGTACCATACCAATGAATTACATCTCCATCCCTTTTTTATTTTGTTTATCCCTCATGGGATAGTGAGAAACAATTTTTATTTAGTTTTTCCTGTGGTTTTTGTTGCTGTGACACTTTGTTGTGTATGTGGTGCTGGGGTTTGAACCCATGTCCTTGCTCATACCAGGCAGGCACCATAACTACTGAGCCACTGCTCCAGCTCTCCTTTTATTTTTTGGGAAAGGGTCTTACTGAGTTGCTGAGGCTGACCTCAAACTTGGTGATCCTTCTGCCTCGGCCTCCTGAGTGGATGGGATTACAGCCACCATGCTTGGCTTAAAATTTTAATTTCTAAGAGTTTTCCCACAAAGAATACTCCAAAGTACATATGACTTTACTACTGAATTCTGCAGGTGCTTAAGAAGGAAGTAGTACTAGTTCTATACAAGATTTTCCAGAAAATAGGGGAGTGAACAGTCATTGGTTTAGTGAGCTTTTCGTTGCTGTGATCAAAAGACTTGACAAGAACAATTAGAGGAGGCTGGGGCGGTGGCTCAGCAGTTACGGCGCTTTTCTCACGTGTGCAAGTCCACGGGTTCGAACCCCAGCACCATGTACACACCGAAATGTTGGAGCAACAAAGACCACGTGAAAAACTAAATAAAAATTGATCCCCCCCTTAAAAAAAAAACAGTTAGAGGAGGAAAAGTTTATTTGGGGGCTCATGGTTTCAGAAGTCTCAGTCTGTAGATGGCTGACTCCGTTCCTTAGGTCTGGAGGTAAGGCGGAGCAGCATGGCGGAAATGTGTGCAGAGAAAAGCTTCTGGGACCGTGGCACTTGGAAGCAGAGAGAGCTTCACTTGACAGGATAAAACATTTACCCTGGAGGGAGAGCAGCCTGGAGGGGCCCACCTGCAGCCTCACCCCTCTTGCCATAGTTGATACCCAGCTAATCCTTAACAAGGGATCAATGTGCTGATTAGGTTAAGATTCTCATAACTCGAATGTGTCACCTCTGAACATTCTTGCATTGTTTCACGCACGAGCTTTTGGTGAGAGGTACTTCATGTCTAAACTCTTAATAGTTCTTAGCTCATTTTATGAGGCCAGCGTATTCCTGACACCAGAAGCCTATATAGATCCTACAAGGAAGCTGCAGACGAGTGTCTTCCATGAAGAGATATAGTTTTTGTTTTTTTTTTTTGAGAGAGGGAGAGAGTCAATTTTATGTATTTTTTCATCTGGCCTTTGTTTCTCTGACACTTAGTTGTGTATGTGTTGCTGGGGTTTGAACCCAGGTCCTCGTGCATGCTGGGCAAGCGCTCTAACTGCTGAGTCACTGCTATAGCTCCAAGAGATAACAAATACCTTTCACAGTATATTACCAAATGGAATTCAGTAAGTGGGGTTTATCCCAGAAATGTAAGATCAGTATAACATTTGAAAATCAGTAAATGTAATTCACCATTTTAAGAGACTAAAAGAAAAAAAAATTCAGATCATCTCAGTAAATGTGTATGGAAAAAAAAAAAAAAAGAAAAAGGCCTTTGCTGGAATTTGGCGCCCGTTCATGATGATGCCCTGTGTCTTGCTCATGCTGCTCTAACAATGTACAGTGGACCAAGTGACTTAAACCGCAGACATTTGTTCCTCATGGTTCTGGAGACTGGGAAGAGCAACATCAAGGTGTGGATTTGGTTTCAGAGAATACCTTCCTTCTGGCTTACAGAGAAAAATGGCGAGCTCTGACCTCTCTTCTTCCTTTTTTCTGTTGTTGGGAATTGAACCCAGGGCCGTGTCCTTGCCAGGCAAGCACTTTACC
This sequence comes from Aplodontia rufa, assembly GCA_004027875.1. Taxonomy (NCBI): domain Eukaryota; kingdom Metazoa; phylum Chordata; class Mammalia; order Rodentia; family Aplodontiidae; genus Aplodontia; species Aplodontia rufa. The sequence goes on along the minus strand of PVKS010011715.1, from coordinate 2,097 downwards.
ACTGAGCTGTATCCCCAGCCCTTTTCTTCCTCTTAGGAGTACTTAAATTCCATCACGGGGTCCATCGCACCTCTGTGACTTTCTCCAGATGGCCCCCTCAGGCTTCATCTGCATATGCCGTTTCGTTGAGAGGTCGGCTCCGTTATGTGAATTTTGGGGCAACACATTGTTCTTCGTAGCCATCTAACTAGGAATAAAAGGGAATTTTTTTTCAAGCTATAACAGCATCTGTGATGAACCTACAACTAACATACTTGACAGTGAAACATTAAGCCCTTTTCCCTCAAGATCAAGAACCAAGTATTCCACTTAACATGGTAGTAGTAGTCCATTGCAATATGGCAAGTAAAATCATAAATAAGAAATCGAAAAATCATAAAGATCTGAAAAGAAGTGAAATTATTGTTATTTGCAAATAACTTAATTGGATATGTAGAAAATAACATAGAATATATAAGAAAATGATTAGACTTACCTTATCAAGATTTCAAGATTCAGGGTCAATCTATAGAAATCAATTGTGTTCTTATATTGTAGCCATGAGCAATAGAAAAATGTGATTTTAGAAAAATACCCTTTATAGTAGCATTAAAAAAGTTAAATACCCAGGACTCGATCTAACAAATTATGTACAAGTCTTCCACCCTAGAAATTACAAAAATCTTTCAAAGAGAAATTTTAAAGTAAAAAGTGTTCCACATTAATGAATTGGAAGACTTGGTGGTGTTAAGATTTCCATTCTGAATAAGTAAATATAAAAATGAGTTGCTTTGAAGAAATAGAGGAACTCATTATACATTTATATGGAAATTTAAGGAGTCTAGAATATTCGATGTCATCTTGAAAATGGCACCAAAGTTGGAGGACTTACAAAACCTGTTTTCATGACTCAGTGTATATTCACAGTGATTAAGTCAGTGCGTCACTGGCATTAAGACAGAATATAGATAAGTGGGATAGAAGGGGAATCCAGAAGAGGACCCACATCTACATGGAGAGTGGAGTTTTAATCAGGGTGCCATGTCAGTCTAGTAGGGGAAAGGAAAATCTAAAGAAATCTTAAGGAAACGAAATTGATTCCATACATGTATGAGTTTTAAAAAGCTCTCTTTAAAAACAAGTCTGAGAACAAACAAACAAACAAAAGAAATATTGATGGAACAAGAGAATATCCATATGCGAATGTTGAACTTCAATCCTTTTCTCATTTTATTTGCAAAAATTGGCATGAGAAGATTCATAGACCTGAATATGAAACTCAGAACAGCAGTGTTCCTAGAAAATCTCCATAATCTTGGGGCAGGCAAAGATTTTTTATACAAAAAGCACTAAATACCAAAGAAAAATGAGAGAGATTGGACTTTTTAAAAATAGTTTTTTAAATTGTAGATGAACATGATACCTTTATTTTTGGGTGGTGCTGAGGATTGAACCCAGTGCCTCACAGGTGTTAGCAAGCACTTTACCACTGAGCTACGAGCCCAGCCCTAAAAAAGTTTTTGGTTTATCAGCAGACACCATAAGGAAAGGAATAGATAAACCACATATTTGGAAAAAGGAAATATATATCTGTCAAAGAATTTTTAATAGACTATGTAAAGAAGTCCTTGAAATAAAAAGTAAAAAAGATAGCCAGGTATCAAGAATAGGCAAAAGACAAACTGACAATTTACAGAAGAAAATATATAAATTGCTAATAGAAAATGAAAACTTGGTCAGCATCAGTGATTATTTGGGAAATGTAGCTCTAAGTAAGTACTCTCACTAGAATGGATAAAATAAAACAGATTGATACAACCAAATGTTGGTAAAGATGTAGGAAAATTGGAACTCTCATAAATAGTTGGAAAAAGTGTAAGAAGGTACAACCACCTTGGAAACGTGCATGGCAGTTTTTTTTTTTTTTTTTTTTTTAGAAATTAGAATTTTCTTTTTTGTTAAATTTTATTGTGGAGTTGCGTTGTTGTACAATCATAGATGCATATGTAGTAATAATATGATATGCCCCATCAATCACCCACATCCCAGTCTCTTGATTCATCTATGTTCCCCCTATAACAGACAGACACACACACACAAACACACACACACACACAC